>JAHIAM010003837.1:0-30472 GCA_021605205.1 Aegilops longissima
CGGAATCCTTGATTATGAATCACTTGGTACTTGCGAACCGTGCCTCATGGGCAAGATGACTAAAACGCCGTTCTCGGAACTATGGGCGAGCAACTGATTTGTTGGAAATCATACATCTTGATGTTTGTGGTCCAATGAATGTTGAGGCCTTGGCGGGTATCGTTATTTTCTCACCTTCACAGATGATTTGAGCAGATATGGGTATATCTACTTAATGAAACACAAATCTGAAACATTTGAAAAGTTCAAAGAATTTGAGTGAAGTGGAAAATCATCGTAACAAGAAAATAAAATTTCTGATCGGATCGTGGAGGAGAATATTTGATTCTGAGTTTGGTTTACATTTGAAACAATGTGGAATAGTTTATAACTCCATACACGGAACACCACGGAGAAATGGTGTGTCGAGCGTCGTGTCGTACTTTACTTGATATGGTGCGATCTATGATGTCTCTTCTGATTTACCGCTATCGTTTTGGGGATATGCTTTAGGGCGGCCGCATTCACGTTAAATAGGGCACCATCTAAATCCGTTGAGGCGACACCGTATGAACTGTGGTTTGGCAAGAAACCAAAGTTATCGTTTCTTAAAGTTTGGGGCTGCGATGCTTATGTGAAGAAACTTCAACCAGATAAGCTCGAACCCAAATCGAATGTGTCTTCATAGGATACCCAAAGGAGACTGTTGGGTACACCTTCTATCACAGATCTGAAGGCAAAGTTTTCGTTGCTAAATTGGATCCTTTCTAGAAAGAGTTTCTCTCGAAAGAAGTGAGTGGGAGGAAAGTAGAACTTGATGAGATAAGCATGTCTGCTCCCTTATTGGAAGGTAGTTCATCACAAGAAAGCGGTTCTGTGACAACTACACCAATTAGTGAGAAACTAATGATGATGATCATGAAGCTTGAGATCAAGTTACTCTTGAACCGTTAGGTCGACGAGTAAAATCGCACCAGGTGATGCGGTAATCCTATTACGGAAGTCATGTTACTTGACCATGGCGAACCTACAAACTATGAAGAAGCGATGGTGAGCCAGTTCAGCGAAATGGCTGGAAGCCATGAAATCTGAGATGGGATCCATGTATGAAACAAAGTATGGACTTTGGTTGACTTGCCGATGATCGGCAAGCCATTGAGAATAAATGGATCTTTAAGAAGAAGGTAGCGCCGATGGTAATGTAGCTGTCTACAAAGCTCGACTTGTTGCAAAAGGTTTCGACAAGTTCAAGGGGTTGACTACGATGAGACTTTCTCACCGTAGCGATGCTTAAGTCTGTCGAATCATGTTAGCAATTGCGCATTTTATGATTATGAAATTTGGCAAATGGATGTAAAAACTGCATTCTTGAATGGATTTCTAGAAGAAGAGTTGTATATGATGCAACCGGGAGGTTTTGTTGATCCAAAGGGTGCTAACAAAGTGTGCAAGCTCAACGATCAATTTATAGTGCAGTGCAAGCCTCTCGGAGTTGGAATAAGCGCTTTGATAGTGTGATCAAAGCATATGGTTTCATACAAACTTTTGGAAGCTTTGTATTTACAAGAAAGTGAGTGGGAGCTCTGTAGCATTTCTAATATTATATGTGGGCGACATATTGTTGATTGGAAATGATATAGAAATTCTGGATAACATAAAGGATACTTGAATAAAGTTTTTCAATGAAAGACCTCGGTGAAGCTGCTTACATATTGGGCATCAAGATCTATAGAGATAGATCAAAGCAGCAATTGGACTTTCACAAAGCACATACCTTGATAAAGTTTTGAAGAAGTTCAAAATGGATCGAGCAAAGAAAGGTTTTTACAGTATTACAAGGTGTAAGATTGAGTCGGACTCAATGCCCGACCACAATGAGAAGATAGAGAAAATGAAAGATGTTCCTATGCTTGACCATAGGCTCTATCATGTATGCAATGTTGTGTACCGGACACTGGCGTATGCTTAGGTATAAGCTTGGCGGAAAGGTACCAAAGTAATCGAGGTGGATCCTTTGGACAGCGGTCAAGAACATCTGAAATACGAAAAGGACTAAGGATATGTTTCTCGTATATGGAGGTGACAAAAGCTAGTCGTAAATGGTTACGTCGATGCAAGCTTTGACCTTTGATCAGGACGATTCTAAATCATAAACGGATCGTATTTTATTAAGCGGTGGAGCTGTCGGTTGGTGCAGTTCTAAACAAAGCGTCGTGGCGGGATCTACATGTGAAGCGGAGTACATAGCTGCTTGAAGCAGCAAATGAAGAATGCGGATGAAAGAGTTCATTTCGATCTAGGTGTCATACCTAGTGCATGGGACCAATGAAGATCTTCGTGACAATCTTGGTGCAATTGCCTTGGCAAAGAATCCAGATTTCACAAGAGGACCAAGCATATCAAAAGGCGCTTCAATTCCATTGGGACCAAGTCCAAGTGGGAGACATAGAGATTTGCAAAATACATACGGATCTGAATATTTGCAGACCGTTGACTAAGCCTCTTCCACGAGCAAAACATGATCAGCACCAAGACTCCATGGGTGTTAGAATCATTACTATGTAATCTAGATTATTGACTCTAGTGCAAGTGGGAGGCTGAAGGAAATATGCCCTAGAGGCAATAATAAAGTTATTATTTATTTCCTTATATCATGATAAATGTTTATTATTCATGCTAGAATTGTATTAACAGGAAACATAATACATGTGTGAATACATAGACAAGCAGATAGTCACTAGTATGCCTCTACTAGACTAGCTCATTAATCAAGATGGTTATGTTTCCTAACCATAGACATGTGTTGTCATTTGATTAATGAGATCACATCATTAGGAGAATGATGTGATTGACATGACCCATTCCGTTAACTTAGCACTTGATCGTTTAGTATATTGCTATTGCTTTCTTCATGACCTATACATGTTCACGTAACTATGAGATTATGCAACTCCGTTTACGGAGGAACACTTTGGGTACTACCAAGCGTCACAGCATAAGCTGGGTGATTATAAAGAAGTACTACGAGGTGTCTCCAAAGGCACTTGTTGGGTTGGCGTATTTGAGATTAGGTTTTGTCCTCCGATTGTGGAGAGGTATCTCTGGGCCTTCTCGGTGATACACATCACATAAGCCTTGCAAGCATTACAACTAATGAGTTAGTTGTGAGATGATGTATTCGGAGCGAGTAAAGAGACTTGCGATGAGATTGAACTAGGTATTGGATACAAGCGATCGAATCTCGGGTAAGTAATTATACCGATGACAAAGGAACAGCATTATATCGTTATGCGGTTTGACCGATAAAGATCTTCGTAGAATATGTAGGAACCAATATGGGCATCCAGGTTCCGCTATTGGTTATTGATGAGAATGGTTCTAGGTCATGTCTACATAGTTCTCGAACCCGTAAGTCCCTTGCGCAACGTTTCGATGACGATTCATTATGAGTTTATAAGTATTGATGTACGAAGGTTGTTGAGTCCGGATGTGATCACGGACATGAGGAGTCTCGAAATGGTCGAGACATAAAGATTGATATATTGGAAGCCTATGTTTGGACTTGGAAGGTTCGGATGAAAGCAGGAAGTTCTGGAACACGGGGAGTTCGGAACCCCGGAGGTCTATGGGCCTTGATGGGCCATAGAGAGAAGAGGAAGGGCCGGCCGGGCAGGCGCCCCCTCCCCTCTGGTCCGAATAGGACAAGGAGAGGCGCCCTCCCTCTTCCCCTCCTCCAATCTAATCCAACTAGGAGAGGGAGTCCTACTCCGGTGGGAGTAGGACTCCTCCAGCGCCTCCCCTGGCTGGCGCACCCCTTGGCTCCTTTATATCTGAGGCGGGGGCACCCATAACACACAAGTTGATCTCTGGATCGTTCCTTAGCCGTGTCGGTGCCCCCCACCATATTCCACCGGTCATATCGTCGCGGAGCTTAAGGCGACCCTGCCGGAGAAGTCATGTCGTCAGCGGAGCTTAAGCGAAAGCCCTGCGTCGGTGGAGCATCATCATCGTCCTGCCCGTCGTCTTGTGGAACTCATCCCGACACTTTCTGGATCGGGTCAGGGATCGTCATCAGTGAGCGTGTGCGAGAACTTCGGAGGTGCCGTCGTTCGGTGCTTGGATCGGTCGGATCGTGAAGGCGTCGACTACATCAACAGCGTTGTTATAGCGCTTCGCTTTCGGTCTCACAGTGCGTGGGCGGACACTCTCCCCTCTCGTTGCTATGCCATCACCATGGTCTTGCGTGATCGTAGGAAATTTTTGAAATTACTCGTTCCCCAACACTAATGTGCATGTCCGAACTGCGAAAAGAGGCGCGGGCTATAAACATGTGAGGGCATGTATAAAATAAATAAAAAAGTCATCTTTTGTTCACCTGGCGAATATTTCCTTAGAGCAGCTAGCTTTCGGCTTCACCCGGTCTGAGGTAGACATCTGGTGACCGGCGATAACAATCACGGAGGTGCTCCCCTTATGCTACTAGCGAATTAACAAGAGCGTGGGCATAAATACAAACCGAACAACCCAGTTTGGCCAAAACTTAAGTCATATCGATGCATATAATGGCGAAAAAAAGGTACATGCGGAAGAATAACACATGTGTGGGGCATGAAGCCGAGAAAATAGTTATATTAAGCTTTTGTATAAAAAGCCCCGGTATAATGAAAGCGCGGTTAACAGCGTCAATATTATGTAGTCAAGAAACTAGTTAGCCTTTTAAGGCCTTGAGGAGAAGGAAAAGAAGAAAGAAAGAGAAAAACCAGGATAGCGTATATGCAAAAATGGGCGCGGGGTAAGGAGGCGAACATAGATTAGGCACTAAGTAGAATCTTTGGAGTCGGCTGCGTTTCATGGGTTTGGCTCGATCGATTGTCAATGCATCCATGAGGCAGTGCGCTCCACGGTCGAACACCGGTCGATAATGAAGGACCTTCCATTTGGGCTTGAGTTTGTTCTTTTTCTTCTCCGGGAGCATAGAACTAGTTGCATAGCGTTATAAGTTTTGGCCCGTACTTCTACCTTTGGTACCTTGAGCACATTCTTGATAGAATGCGGAGCGGGCTTTGCCACGTCATGCTCCTCCTCCGGGCGTCCAAACTGTCTGTCGATCGAGCTACGGTCTCTTTTTCTTCATACATGCGCTTTTCGGTGAGTCATGAATTATGTCATGAGGAGAACCGCCTCTGCGCCGTATATCCTCATAAAAAGCGGTGTGTATCCGGTAGTGCGATTGGCGTGGTCCGCAACCCCCCATAGTCTGGTCGAGCTCCTCTACCCGGTCGTGTTAGACTCCTTTAAGGACCGCACTAATCGGGTTTGATGCCTCTCATGATAAGACCATTTGCTCGCTTGACTTGACCGTTAGTTTGCGGGTGATAAGCGAAGCATAATCGAGCTTGATGCCCATGTTGCTGCACCATAGTTTTACCTCGTCGGCTGTAAAGTTCATGCCGTTGTCGGTGATGATCTTTGTGGGGGCATATAACGGTGTACAACCCGGATATGAAGTCTATCACGGTCCGGATTCAACCGTTTTAACGGGTTTGGCTTCTATCCATTTGATGAATTTATCCACCATGACGATAAGTATTTTTTCTTATGGGTTCCCCCTTTGAGGTCCGACCATATCAAACCTCCGGACATAAAGGGCCAAGTAATGGGGATTGTTTGGAGGCGGTAGGCGGCATATGGCTTTGGTTTGCAAAAACGCGGCAAGCGACGTTGGACCAGATCACATGCATCTGCCGGACGTCGGCCAATAGAAACCTGTCTGAGGGCCACCGACACAAGGGCCGAGCTGCGGCGTGATGGCCGCCCGAGTCGGCATGGATTTCTGCCAAAAGCTTCCGCCCTTCCTCTTGAGATGCACCTTTGAAGGACTCGGTAGTGCTTTTCTTATAAAGCTCTCCTCGTGGACCTTGTAGGCTTTAGATCGCCCGCTGATCAGCGTGCCTCATTTTGGTCCTCCGGTAGTTCTGCTGGTTAGGTAGGCCGAGAATGGTTACATCCTTTGGCGATGGCGGCCATTATCACGTGGGCTGAAGGTGTTATTTCGATGGCGAGCCTCCGATTATGTCGAGTGTTGGTATCTGGTGTTGTGGCGTGTCAGGACTATTGTTACGGTGTCCTTGCCATACCACGGATGGCTCAAACAACCTTTCAAGAAGATGTTAGGTGGGGCGATTATGGTGCTTACATTTGACTGAGGCGAGGATATCCGCCCTTTATATTTTTCTGATCGTCTCCAGCGTATCTATAATTTTATTGCTCCATGCTATATTATCTCTGTTTTGGACAATATTGGGCTTTATTTTCCACTTTTATATTACTTTTGGGACTAACCTATTTAGGAGGCCCACCCAGTGCTGTTTTTGCCTATTTGAGTTTGAAAGCGGAATATCAAGCAGTCCAAGCGGAATGAAACCTTCCGGGAGCGTGATTTTCTCCTTGAACATGATCTAGGAGACTTGGACCCTCGTCAAGCAACCAACGAGGGAAGGCATGAGGTAGAGGGCGCCTCCCAGTAGCACCCTCCACCTCGTGGGCCCCTGTTGCTGCCGGCAACGTACTTCTTCCTCCTATATATCTCGTACCCCGAGCGATCAGATCACGGACCAAAAACCTAATTCCACGCGCAACTTCACTGTATCCACGAGATCCCATCTTGGGGCCTGTTAGGAGCTCATGGGAAGGAATCCACCACGGAGGGCTTCTACATCATCATAGCCTCTCAGATGAAGTGTGAGTAGTTTACCTCAGACCTTGGGTCCATAGTTAGTAGCTAGATGGCTTCTTCTCTCTTTTGGATCTCAATACAATGTTCTCCCCCTCTCTCATGGAGATCTATTCGATGTAATCTTCTTTTTGCGGTGTGTTTGTTGAGATCGATGAATTGTGGGTTTATGATCAAGATTATCTATGAGCAATATTTGAATCTTCTCTGAATTCTTTTATGTATGATTGGTTATCTTTGCAAGTCTCTTGAAGTATCCGTTTGGTTTGGCCAACTAGATTGGTAGTTCTTGCAATGGGAGAAGTGTAGCTTTGGGTTCAATCTTCGGTGTCCTTTCCCGATGTGATGGGGCAGCAAGGCACATACTATATTGTTGCCATCGAGGATAACAAGATGGGGTTTTTATCATATTGCATGAATTTATCCTCTACATCATGTCATCTTGCTTGCGTTACTCTGTTTTCATCAACTTAATACTCTAGATGCATCTTTGGATAGTGGTCGATGAGTGGAGTAATAGTAGAAGATCTTGAGGCAGGAGTCGGTCTACTTGTCTCGGACGTGATGCCTATATACATGATCATACCTAGATACTCTCATAACTATGCTCAATTACATCAATTGCTCAACAGATGAATTCGTTCACCACCGTAAAATACTTATGCTCTTGAGAGAAGCCACTAGTGAAATCTATGCCCCGGGTCTATTCTCTATCATATTAATCTTCCATCACTTTATTATTGCTTTGCTTTTTACTTTGCTTTTTATTTTACTTTGCATCTTTATACCAAAATACCAAAAATATTAGCTATCATCTCTATCACATCTCACTCTAAGTAAGTGACCGTGAAGGGATAGACAACCCCTAATCGCGTTGGTTGCGTTGAGCTATTTGTTTTGTGTAGAGTACGAGGGACTTCTTGGCGTGGCCTCCTACTAGATTGATACTTTGGTTCTCAAAACTGAGGGAAATACTTACGCTACTACATTGCATTATCCTCTCCTCTTGGAAATCAGCATAAGCTCGGAGGTAGCATTTCCCGAGCCACATGGTGGAATTCAAGCCCCTCGAACCGGTGACATTTGAGGGCGACATTGCGATAAGCCGCCATTTTCGGATCCTTGGCGTCGAAGTCTCCATTTATTTGAGATATTGCAAGGTTGAGTCCCCCGTACCTCAGGCGTTGAATGCCCATGGAAGCGCCATCCGAAGACCATGTAACATGGCCTCGTATTCGGCTGCATTATTGGAGTCGTGTATAGTATTTGGAGTACATATTGGACTGTGTATCTCGGTGGGGGCGTCGGACGGCCGCCAGCCCCAGAACCAACCAGCATTTTAGAGCCGTCAAAGTGCATGATCCAATTAGATGCCGTACTCTTTAGGGAGTTCGACTTTTGTCCATTCGGCGACAAAATCAGCGATGCCGACTTAATGGCTCGCCGAGGTCTATATGTTATGTCGAGCAGGAGCAGCTCGATGGCCCATTTGGCAATCCGGCCCGTGGCATCATCGGTTGTTTATTATGTCGTTGAGTGGTACTCCGAGGCCACGTGATTGAACACTCTTGAAAGTAGCATCGTAGTTTCGGGATGCCATAAATACCGTATGCTATCTTTTGATAATGTAGGTACCGTGATTTGCATGGAGTGAGAGACGGTGGATACATAATATACCGGCTTTTGGGTGGGAATTTATGTCCGTCCGTCTCTCGTTCGACAGACGAAACTTTGCGCTTACAACTTGATGAGTTGCCGCTATATATAACGACATTGGTTCACGGCATTTAAGCGCGGCCAATATTGGGTTGGTGGCCAAGATGGCTTTATTTCTTCAATCCGGCCGTGGCGCGTCCGTTCACTCGAAGTGTTGATTGCATCGAAGAAGCGATAAAGGGTAATGCCTTTTCTCCTAATCGGAGATAAAGCGGCTTAAAGGCTGCCACATCGATTAACTTCTAGATTTGCTTGAGGTCGGTTGGATAGCAAAGCTGTGTGAGCTCGGATTTTAGCGGTTGCTTCAATTCCTCTCTTGGAACAATGAAGCCCGGGGAGCTTCCGGTGAACGACGCGAAAAACATTTTCGGATTGAGCTTAATTTACGTATGTTGAAGATTGTCAAGCGTGAGCCTCAAGTTGTCTATTAAAGTCGGCGTGTGCGGTTTTACGACCATATCGTCTCGTATGCCTCCTTTATTTTGCCGATCTGCCGTTCGGACATATACGAATCATGCGTTGTCGTGGCGCGGCGTTTTTGAGCCGAAGGGCATTGTGTTAAACGAAGGGGCCGTATGGAGTAATAAATGCCGTTGCGGCTTGATCGAGACTCCGCCATCTTGATTTGGTGGTAGCGGAGTATCGTCGAGGAAACACGATGAGTCGTGTCCAGCGGTAGCATCGATGATTTGATCGATTTGAGGAGGAAGGGATCCTTTAGGCAAGCCTTATTAAGGTCCTTGAAGTCGTACGCATAGGCGCCAGGAGTTTGTCCTTCTTTGGTACCATCACCGGGTTTGCTAGCCAGTCCGGATGTTTTATTTCTCTAATGAATCCGGCCTCCAATAACAGCTAGCTCCTCTCCCATAAAGCTTGTCGCTTAGGTTCAAAAAGCGCCGAAGAAGTGCCTTGACGGCTTGAATCCCTTTAGAATGTTAAGGCTATGCCGGCCGACTGCGTGGGATTCTGGCATGTCTGAAGGATGCCGAGCAAATATATCCCAATTCTCGCGCGGGAACTCCGTGGTCGCGGCATTTGTGAGGTTTAACTGTGCCCGATGGATGCTGTTTTGTAGGTCCGTTGGGTGGACTTGGAATTTTACTATTTCATCTGCTGGTTTGAAAGAGGTGAACTTGGATCTTTTGTCTAGTATCCGTCGTCCACATCCTTGTGGGCATAACAGTTGATTCCTCCACCTTGAGGGGCTTGGATAATGCCTCGAGGCTAGTCGCGGCTGTTTTGTTTTTGGTGCAGTCTTTGTGTGGGATCACTAGCGAGGTGATGATTCCATTGGGCAGGCGTTTTGAGCTTCATGTACCCGTAATGGGGTATGGCTTGGAAGATCGTGAATGCCTCCTGCCCTAGAAGGCGTGGTATCCGCTACCGAACAGGGCCACTTGGAATGTAATTTCTTCGGACTGTAATTCTCCGGTGCGAATACCACGTCTAGTGTGATTTTCCCAGTATAGCGTGCCTCCCGTGGGGATGATTCCTCTGAAGGTCGTGCTACTTTGCTCAATCGGTTCTGTCTATTTCCATTTTGGAAGAGTCTCCTCATAGATGAGGTTTAATCCGCTGCCGCCGTCCATGAGTACTTTAGTAAGCGAAAGCCGTCCACAATTGGACTAGGACCAAGGCAGCTGGTGCTCGGACTGTTGAATTTAGGTTAAATCACTTTGGCATTGAAGGTGATGTCCGTGTGGCTCCATGGATTTATTGTTGCCACGTGGCAGACTTGACAAGGCTGCGAAGTGCTCTCTTCGCCTATTATTTGAGGCGAAGGTCTCGAAAACTGTCAATAATGTATTGTTATCCGCAGGATGGTGCTCACATGGTGTTTTGAATGAGAGATCCTCACGCTCTTGGCCACTGCGGAGTACCCAACATGCTCTAAGGTGTGTGTTGTTATGGTATCCATTGTCTTGTGAATTTTGCGGTCCCGTTAAGCCATCCCTCAATACGGTTACATGCCTGTAGTGGGCTTTTGCTTCTTTGTGGTTGGTCAGGCGACTTATGAGAGTGCACCCTTTTAATTTGGGTGGGTGTTTAGTCGGGCGGATTATCCCAATTTTTTTGGGGTTTTCGAGTAGCTTTCCATCGCCTGATATACGTACTATGGCATGAAGTCTGTGAGCGTGTTATATCACGGCGACTTATGTCGTTGAGGATTCCTTTGTCAGTGCAATTATTGCAAAAGAATGAATGCGTCTTCCTTCTTGCGATCCTTGACCTTGTTCATTACAAGGAGAATATGTCCCAATAGTGATGTCTTTGTGTCTGGGGCTCTCGCCTAATGTGGGAAAGATCATTTATATCTGGGTGGGTGGGTGGATTTAAGTCCAGAACCTTGACCCGATCTGGGACCAGTGAAGGAGTTCCGATCTTGGAAGTTCGGGACTCAGGGATGTTGCCCAATAGGTCCGAGCCTTTGCTGATTCTAGGTTCAGGGTTTGGGTGATGTCCTCCCATGAAGCGGGTATCCGGCTCGGAGATCTCGGGAATCCGGACATAGTGTGTCCTCAAGATAGAGGAAGAATGCGCATTGCTCCTCCACCACCAATATTTGATGGGTGGTGGTGGAAGTTAATCTCCTTTGGTCGAGTTTAAGCCCAATCGATCATAGTCGTGGCGACTCACAAAGCGTCGATCAAGAGCTCGTTCAAGAGGAGAGCTCTATTGGGTTCATCCGCTCGGTAAACTCGAGCCGATGTGAAGGCTGTTTTCGATGACCGAGAAGTCGTCATCGGTGCTGTGACCAAGCAGGCGGTCATGGCGAAGCCGCTGGTGGAGGTTTGGCCTACAGCCAGGGCTTCCCGAGTGATGTTGTCACGACAACGAGGCGAGCCATCTTTCCTTCTGACGGCGACCACGGTGGAACTCTCAATGAAAGCACCAATGTCGGTGTCAAAAGCTGGCGGATCTCGGGTGGGGGTCCCGAACTGTCGTCTAAAGCGGATGGTAAAAGGGCGCGGGGACACAATGTTTACCAGGTTGGAAGATAATATTCAGAAAAAAATCTGGGCGAAGGTTTCAGGCCAATCGAATTCGGATCTCCATATATCGTGAAAGCGGTGAAGCGAGCGAGCGAGCAGAAGCAGAGAGATAGATCCAATCTCGGAGGATCTCGCCCCTCCCAAGCCATGGGAGCCAAGGACCGGAGGATAAACCCTTCTCCCATCTAGGGAGGAGGTCGAGGAAGAAGAAGAAGAAGGGGCCTCTCTCCCTTGCTTTCGGTGGCGCCGAGAAGCTAGTAGGGAGCCATCATCATCACGCATGATCTTCACCAACACCACCGTCATCTTCACCAACACCTCCATCACCTTCCCCTTCTATATTCAGCGGTCCACTCTCCATAACCCTTTGTACCCTCTACTTGAACATGGTGCTTTATGCTTCATATTATTATTCAATGATGTGTTGCCATCTTATGATGTCTGAGTAGATTTTCGTTGTTCTATTGGTGGTTGATGAATTGCTATGATTGATTTAATTTGCTTGTGGTTATGTTGCTGTCCTTTGGTGCCCATCATATGGTAGCGTGCGTGGATCACACCATAGGGTTAGTTGTATGTTGATAGGACTATGTATTGGAGGCAAGAGTAGGCGTGAAGCTTCAACCTAGCATAGAAATTGATCGTCTGGGATTGAAGGGGACCAATATATCTTAATGCTATGGTTGGGTTTTACCTTAATGAGCGTTAGTAGTTCTTTGATGCTTGCTAATAGTTCCAATCATAAGTGCATAGAATCCCAAGTAAGGGATGACATGCTAGCGATAACCTCCCCAACATAATACTTGCTATCGGTCTAATAAGGTAGTCAATTGTAAGGGACAATTTACACACCTACCATCACTTTTCCACACTCGCTATATTTACTTTAGTTGTGTCTTTACCTTAGCAGCCCTAGTTTTATTTTCGTGCTCTTTACTTTCTTGCTAGCTTACCCAAAAACACATGCGAAGTACTTCTAGTTTAATACTTGTTCTAGGTAAAGCGAGCGTCAAGCATGCATAGAGTTGTATCGATTGGTCGACGAGAACTTTAGGGAAGATTTGTTCTACCTTTAGCTCCTCGTTGGGTTCGACACCCTTACTTATCGAAAACTATTACGATCCCCTATACTTGTGGGTTATCAAGATTGTTGAGTCTGGTTCAAATCACGGACATGACGATGAGTCTTGAAATGGTCGAAGGTAAAGATTGATATATTAGATGATAGTATTGGGACAGGAAGTGTTTGATTGTATCGGTACATATTGGAGTACGGGTGGGGGTTGCAGAAACCCCGAGAATATGGGCCATGGGAGGAAGCAAGCCAGCCCAAAGGGTGGCGCCCCCCACACAGGAGGAGTCGGAATTGGACTGAGAGGCACCCCTTCCTTCTCCTCTCTCTCTCCTTCCCCTTCCCCCTCTCAGATAAAAGGAAGGCGAATCCTACTAGGAGCCCAAGTAGGACTCCTCCTACTTTGGGCATGCCTAGGGGCCTCCTCCCTCTCCTCCTCTATGCTCACTGGGGGTGGGTGTGGCGCCCTCGATTCAATCGTACACACTAATCATGCATAAATGTATGCGATCAAGATCAGAGACTCACGAGGAAGATATCACAACAACTCTACAATAAAATAAGTCATACAAGCATCATAATACAAGCCGGGGCCTCGAGGGCTCGAATACAAGTGCTTTCGATCATAGGCGAGTCAGCGGAAGCAACAATATCGAATCTGGACATAAGTTAAACAAGGTGCCATAAGATGGCTAGCACAAAGCTGGGATCTGAGATCGAAGAGGCAGGCCTCCTGCACAGGATCCTCCTAGGTCCTCCCTGGTAAATCGTCATTGAGGCTGCGTAGTAGTAGGCACCTCCAGAATAGTAGTCGTCATAGGCGGCGTGCAGCTCTGGGCTCCATCGTGCAGTTTGCAGCAATCGAGTAGAGGTAGGGAAAAGGGGAACAAGACAGCAAGTGAGTACTCATCCAAAGTACTGTAAAGCAAGAACTACACTACATATGCATGGATATATGTGTAAAAGGCCATATCGGTGGACTGAACTGCAGAATGCCGAGAATAAGAGGAAAGCTAGTCTTGAAGAACTAAACACGGACACTGTCTTACCAGACAGACGAAGAGGACAACGGAAGTCCTCAAGTAACATCAAATAGCAATAATCCTACCGGCAATCCCCTGCTCATAACCACTGGCGAGGCGACCACCGGTTATATCGGCACTTGGAAGGGTGTGTTTTATCAAGTATCCGGTTCTAGTTGTCATAAGCTCAGGTACAACTCAAGTGACGTCCATTACCGAAGATCACGGCTATCCGAATAGATTAACTTCCTGCGGTGCACCATCTTACCCGACACGCTTGATCATTTGGCGGGACACACTTTCGGGGTCATGCCGGCAGCGTAAGATCAACACGTCGCAGCCCACCTAAACTGAGAGAGGCCAACACGCGGTCTAAACCTAAGCAGCGAGGTGCAGGGCCCCGCCATACGAGCACACTGCGTTGCGAGGCGGTAGGAAGCAGACCTAGCCTATGAGGCGTTCAGTCCAATCGGTATGGCGCCGCTCCGTCGTGACGTCGAAGTACTTGGCTGATACCACGGCGGGATACCCATAACTTCTCCAGCGTAGATGGTTAGTGCGTATAAGCTCGTAGCCAACCCGGATCAAATACAAAGACCTCGTTAAGCGTGTTAAGTAACATGAGAGCCCGAGCAGGCCAGACCCACCTCTCCCTATGAAGGAAATATGCCCTAGAGGCAATAATAAAGTTATTATTTATTTCCTTATTTCATGATAAATGTTTATTATTCATGCTAGAATTGTATTAACGGAAACATAATACATGTGTGAATAAATAGACAAGCAGATAGTCACTAGTATGCCTCTCTTGGACTAGCTCATTAATCAAAGATGGTTATGTTTCCTAACCATAGACATGTGTTGTCATTTGATTAATGGGATCACCTCATTAGGAGAATGATGTGATTGACATGACCCATTCGTTAACAGCACTTGATCGTTTAGTATGTTGCTAATGCTTTCTTCATGACTCATACATGTTCTGTAACTATGAGATTATCGACTCCGTTTACGGAGGAACACTTTGGGTACTACCAAGCGTCTAGCGTGCTGGGTGATTATAAAGAATTACTACAGGTGTCTCCAAAGGTACTTGTTGGGTTGGCGTATTTGAGATTAGGTTTTGTCACTCCGATTGTCGGAGAGGTATCTCTAGGCCTTCTCGGTGATACACATCACTTAAGCCTTGCAAGCATTACAACTAATGAGTTAGTTGTGAGATGATGTATTCGGAGCGAGTAAAGAGACTTACGATAGCGAGATTGAACTAGGTATTGGATACCGAGCGATCGAATCTCGGGTAAATAACTATACCGATGACAAAGGGAACAACGTATGTCGTTATGCGGTTTGACCGATAAAGATCTTCGTAGAATATGTAGGAACCAATATGGGCATCAGGTTCCGCTATTGGTTATTGACGAGAATAGTTCTAGGTCATGTCTACATAGTTCTCGAACCCGTAAGGTCCTTGCGCAAGGTTTCGATGTGGTTATATTATGAGTTTATGAGTTTTGATGTACGAAGGAGTTGAGTCCGGATGAGATCGGGGACATGACGAGAAGTCTCGAAATGGTCGAGGCGTAAAGATCGATATATTGGACGACTATATTCGGAGTTCGGAAGGTTCGAGTGATTGGGTATTTTGAATGCGGAGAGTTACGGAATTCGTATTGGGCCTTAATGGGCCATACAGGGAAAGGAGAAAAGGGCCAAAGGGTGGCGCGCCCTCCCTTGGACTAGTCGAATTGGACTAGGGAGGCGCCCCTTCCTTCCTTCTCCTTTTCCTTCCCTTCTTGTCTCCTACTCCCAATACATGGAAGGACTCCTAGTTGGACTAGGAAGGGAATCCTACTCCGGTGGGAGTAGGACTCCCCATGGTGCGCCCTACTAGGGCGGCCTCCTCCTCCCTCCCTCCTTTATATCTGAGGGCAGGGGGCACCCCAGACACACAAGTTGATCTACGGATCTTTCCTTAGCGTGTCGGTGCCCCTTCCACCATATTCCACTTGGTCATATAGTCGCGGAGCTTAAGTGAAGCCTGCGCGGAGAAGTCATATCGTCGCGGAGCTTAAGCGAAACCCTCGTCGGTGGAGCATCAACATCGTCACCTGCCCCGTCGTCTTGTGGAACTCATCCCGACACTTTCTGGATCGGGTCGGGGATCGTCATCGAGCTGAGCGTGTGCAGAACTTCGGAGGTGCCGTCGTTCGGTGCTTGGATCGGTCGGATCGTGAGGCGTCGACTACATCAACAGCGTTGTTATAGCGCTTCGCTTTCGGTCTCACAGTGCGTGGGCGGATACTCTCCCCTCGTTGCTATGCCATCACCATGGTCTTGCGTGATCGTGGGAAATTTTTTGAAATTACTCGTTCCCCAACAGTGGCATCGAGCCTGGTTTTATCGTTGATGTCATATGCGAGTAGAACACAAGTGAGTTGTGGGCGATATAAGTCATCTGCTTACCAGCATGTCATACTTTGGTTGGCGGTATTGTGAGATGAGGCGGCCGGACCGACATTACAGCGTCGCTTCACGCGAGACTGGTTTCACCGCTGCGAGCACTAGTTGCTTAAAGGTGGTTGGCGGGTGTCTGTCTCTCTCACTTTAGTTGAACCGAGTGTGGCTCGCCCGGTCCTTGCGAAGGTTAAACAGCACTAACTTGACAAACTATCGTTGTGGTTTTGATGCGTAGGTAAACGGTTCTTGCTCAGCCCGTAGCAGCCGTAAAACTTGCAACAACAAAGTAGAGGGCGTCTAACTTGTTTTGCAGGGCATGTTGTGATGTGATATGGTCAAGGCGTGATGCTATATTTTATTGTATGAGATGATCATGTTTTGTAACGAGTTATCGGTTGGCTGGCGAGAGCCATATGGTTGTCGCTTTATTGTATGAAATGCAAGCGCCATGTAATTGCTTTACTTTATCACTAAGCGGTAGCGATAGTCGTAAAGCAATAGTTGGCGAGGCGACAACGATGCTACGATGGAGATCAAGGTGTCGCGCGGTGGCGATGGTGATCATGGCGGTGCTTGAGATGGAATCACAAGCACAAGATGATGATGGCCATATCATATCACTTATATTGATTGCATGTGATGTTTATCCTTTATGCATCTTATCTTGCTTTGATTGCGGTAGCATTATAAGATGATCTCTCACTAAAATTATCAAGGCGTGTTCTCCACAGGTATGCACCGTTGCCAAAGTTAAATCGTGCCCGGACACCACGTGATGATCGGGTGTGATAAGCTCTCGTCCATCTAGCGGGTGCAAGCCAGTTTTGCTGCAGAATACTCGAGGTTAAACTTGCGAGCCTAGCATATGCAGATATGGCCTCGGAACACGGAGACCGAAAGGTCGGCGTGAATCATATAGTAGATATGATCAACATAGTGATGTTCACCATTGAAACTACTCCATCTCACGTGATGATCGGTTATGGTTTAGTTGATTTGGATCACGTGATCACTTAGATGACTAGAGAGATGTCATCTAAGTGGGAGTTCTTAAATAATATGATTAATTGAACTTTAATTTATCATGAACTTAGTCTAGTAGTATTTTGCAAATTATGTTGTAGATCAATAGCTCGCGTTGTTGCTTCCCTATGTTTTTATATGTGTTCCTAGAAAATTGTATTGAAAGATGTTAGTAGCAATGATGCGGATTGGATCCGTGATCGAGGTTTATCCTCATTGCTGCCTTGGAAGAATTATGTCCTTAATGCACGCTAGGTAGCAGACCTATTGCAGGGAGCGAATCTCGGGCGTTATGAGCGTTTGGCTAGCTCAATATGATGACTACTTGATAGTTTAGTGCACCATGCTTAGCGGCTTAGAATCGGGACTTCAAAGGCGTTTTGAGCGTCATGGACCATATGAGATATTCCAGGAATTGAAGTTAATATTTCAAGCAAATACCGAGTTGAGAGATATGAAGTCTCCAACAAGTTCTATAGCTAAAAGATGGAGAGAATCGCTCAACTAGTGAGCATGTGCTCAGATTATTGTGAGTACTTCAATCACTTGAATCAAGTGGGAGTTAATCTTCGAGATAAGATAGTGATTGACAGAATTCTCTAGTCACCATCACTAAGTTAGTAGAACCGTGATGAACTATAATATGCAAGGGATGACGAAAAGATTCTCGAGCTCTTGGCGATGCTAAAATCGTGAAGGTAGAAATCAAGAAAAACATCAAGTGTTGATGGTTGACAAGACTACTAGTCTCAAGGAAAATGGCAAAGGAAGAAGGGAACTTCAAAAGAGCGGCAAGCAAGTTGCTGCTCGGTGAAAAGCCCAAGTCTAGACCTAAGCCGAGGCTGAGTATTTTTTGCTGCAATGGAACTGGTCCTTTGGGCGGAACTACCCCAATATTTGGTGGATAAGAAGGATGGCAAAGTGAACAAGGTTATATTTGATATACAGGTTATTGATGTGTACCTTACTAGTGTTTATAGTAGCCCCTGAGTATTTGATACTTGTTAGGTTGCTAAGATTAGTAACTTCAAAGCAGGAGTTGAGAATAAGCAGAGACTAGTTGAAGGGGCGTGCGATGAGTGTTGGAAGTAGTTCCAAGATTGATATGATCATCATCGCCTTTACTCCTATACTTTCGGGATTAGTGTGGAACCTAAATAAGTGTTATTTGGTGTTGAGCATAAATATGATTTGATCATGTTTATTGCAATCTGATTATTCATTTAAGTAAGAGAATAAATTGTTATTACATTTACATGAATAAAACCTTATATGGTTACACCCAATGAAAATGGTTCATTGGATCTCAATCATAGTGATACACATATTCATAATATTGAAACCAAAAGATGCAAAGTTAATAATGATAGTGCAACTTATTTGTGGCACTTGCCGTTTAGGTCATATTGGTGTAAAGCGCATGAAGAAACTCCATCTTGATGGGATTTTGGAATCACTTGATTATGAATCACTTGATGCTTGCGAACCATGCCTTATGGGCAAGATGACTAAAGACTCCATTCTCGGAACAATGGGCGAGCAAATGACTTATTGGAAATAATACATCTTGATGTATGCGGTCCGATGAGTGTTAAAGCTCACGGCAAGTATCGTTATTTTCTGACCTTCACAAGATGATTTGAGCAGATATGGGTATATCTTCTTGATGAAACATAAGTCTGAAATAGTTGAAAGGTTCAAGAATTTCAGAGTGAAGTGGAAAATCATCGTAACAAGAAAATAAAGTTTCTGCGATCTGATCGTGGAGATGAATATTTGAGTTCTGAGTTTGGTCTTCAATTAAAACAATGTGGAATAGTTTCACAGCTCACGCCACGGAACACCACAGCGTTATGGTGTGTCGAGCGTCGTAACCGTACTTTATTTTGATATGAGTGCGATCTATGATGTCTCTTACGAGATATAGTTTTGGGGTTATGCATTAGAGATAGCTGCATTCACGTTTAAAGGGCACCATCTAAATCCGTTGAGGCGACACCGTATGAACTATGGTTTAACGATAAACCTAAGGCATCGTTTCTTAAAGTTTGGAGTTGTGATGCTTATGTGAAAAAGTTTTCACTGATAAGCTCGAACCCAAATCGAATGCGTCTTCATAGAATACCCAAAGGTAACTATTGGGTACACCTTCTATCACAGATCCGAAGGCAAGTTTTTCGTTGCTAAGATGGATCCTTTCTAGAAGAAGTTTCTCTCGAAAGAAGTGAGTGGGAGGAAAGTAGAACTTGATGAGGTAATTGTACCTTCTCCCTTATTGGAAAGTAGTTCATCACGAAATCAGTTCGGTGATTCCTACACCAATTAGTAAGGAAGTTAATGATGATGATCATGAAACTTCAGATCAAGTTGCTACCAAACCTCGTAGGTCTTCGAGTGAGATCCGCACCAGTGTAATGCGGTAATCATATTACGGAAGTCATGTTACTAGACCATGATGAACCTCGAACTATGAGGAAGCGATGATGAGCCCAGATTCATGAAATGGCTTGAGGCCATGAAATCTGAGATAGGATCCATGTATGAGAACAAAGTATGGACTTTGATTGACTTGCTCGATGATCGGCAAGCCATGTTAAATAAATGGATCTTCAAGAGGAAGGCGGACAGCGATAGTGGTGTTACTATCTACAAAGCTCGACTTGTCACAAAAGGTTTTCGACAAGTTCAAGGTGTTGACTACAATGAGACTTTCTCAAGCTGTAGCGATGCTTAAGTCTGTCCAAATCATGTTAGCAATTGCCACATTTTATGAAATCTGGCAAATGGATGTCAAAACTACATTCTTTAATGGATTTATTAAAGAAGAGTTGTATATGATGCAACGAGAAGGTTTTGTCAATCCTAAAGGTGCTAACAAAATGTGCAAGCTCGGCGATCCATCAATGGACTGGTGCAAGCATCTCGGAGTTGGAATATACGCTTTTGATGTGTTGATCAAAGCATATGATTTTATCTGAGACTTTTGGAAGGCTGTATTTACAAGAAAGTGAGTGGGAGCACTACAGCCATTTACGATAAGTATATGTGAATGACATATTGTTGATGGAAATAATGTAGAATTATTACGCAAAGCATAAAGGAGTGTTTGAAAGGTGTTTTTCAAAGAAAGACCTCGGTGAAGCTGCTTACATATTGAGCATCAAGATCTATAGAGATAGATCAAGGCGTTTGATAAGTTTTCAATGAATACATACCTTGACAAGATTTTGAAGTAGTTCAAAATGGAGCAGTCAAAGAAAAGTTCTTGCACTGTGTTGCAAAGGTGTGAAATTGAGTAAGACTCAAATCCCGACCACGGCGAGAAAATAGAAAAGAGAATGAAAGTCATTCCCTATGCCTCGATCATAGGTTCTATAAAGTATGCTATGCTATGTACGGACCTATTGTATACCTTGCTCGAATTTGGCAAGGGGTACAATGGTGATCTAGGAGTAGATCCTTTGGACATTGGTCAAGAACATCCTTAGTGAGGACTAAGGAAATATTTCTCGATTATGGAGGTGTAAAAAAGCCCGTCGTAAAGAATTACATCGATGCAAGCATTTTACACTGATCGAGATGACTCTAAGTCTCAATCTGGATACATATTGAAAGTGGGAGCAATTAGCTAGAGTAGCTCCGTGCGAGCATTGTAGACATAGAATATTTGCAAAATAGATCGGCTCTGAATGTGGCCAGACCCGTTGACTAAGCTTCTCTCACGAGCAAAACATGATCATACCTTAATACTCTTTGGGTGTTAATCACATAGCGATGTGAACTAGATTATTGACTCTAGTAAACCCTTTGGGTGTTGGTCACATGTGATGTGAACTATGGGTATTAATCACATACAGATGTGAATATTAGTGTTGAATCACATGATGATGTGAACTAGATTATTGACTCTAGTGCAAGTGGGAGACTGAAGGAAATATGCCCTAGAGGCAATAATAAAGTTATTATTTATTTCCTTATTTCATGATAAATGTTTATTATTCATGCTAGAATTGTATTAACAGGAAACATAATACATGTGTGAATACATAGACAAACAGATAGTCACTAGTATGCCTCTACTTGGACTAGCTCATTAATCAAAGATGGTTATGTTTCCTAACCATAGACATGTGTTGTCATTTGATTAATGGGATCACATCATTAGGAGAATGATGTGATTGACATGACCCATTCCGTTAACTTAGCACTTGATCGTTTAGTATGTTGCTAATGCTTTCTTCATGACTCATACATGTTCTGTAACTATGAGATTATGCAACTCCGTTTACGGAGGAACACTTTGGGTACTACCAAGCGTCTGGCGTAACTGGGTGATTATAAAGGTACTACAGGTGTCTCCAAAGGTACTTGTTGGGTTGGCGTATTTGAGATTAGGTTTTGTCCTCCGATTGTGGAGAGGTATCTCTAGGCCTTCTCGGTGATACACATCACTTAAGCCTTGCAAGCATTACAACTAATGAGTTAGTTGTGAGATGATGTATTACGGAGCGAGTAAAGAGACTTACGGTAGCGAGATTGAACTAGGTATTGGATACCGGCGATCGAATCTCGGGTAAGTAACTATACCGATGACAAAGGAACAACGTATAATAGTTATGCGGTTTGATCGATAAAGATCTTCGTAGAATATGTAGGAACCAATATGGGCATCAGGTTCCGCTATTGGTTATTGACCGAGAATAGTTCTAGGTCATGTCTACATAGTTCTCGAACCCGTAAGAATCCATGCAACAAGGTTTGATGTGAGTTATATTATGAGTTTATGAGTTTTGATGTACCGAAGGAGTTGAGTCCGGATGAGATCGGGGACATGACGAGGAGTCTCGAAATGGTCGAGGCGTAAAGATCGATATATTGGACGACTATATTCGGAGTTGGAAGGTTCGAGTGATTGGTATTTTTGATCTGGGAGAGTTACGCCGGAATTCGTATTGGGCCTTAATGGGCCATACAGGAAAAGAGAAAAAGGGCCAAAGGGTGGCGCCGCCTCCATGGACTAGTCGAATTGGACTAGGGAGGCGCCTTCTCCTTCTCCCTTTTCCTTCCTCTTGTCTCCTACTCCCAATACATGGAAGGACTCCTAGTTGGACTAGGAAGGGAATCCTACTCCGGTGGGAGTAGGACTCCCCCATGGCGCCCTACTAGGGCGGCCTCCTCCTCCCTCCCTCCTTTATATCTGGGGCAGGGGCACCCCAGACACACAAGTTGATCTACGGATCTTTCCTTAGCCGTGTCGCGGTGCCCCTTCCACCATATTCCACTTGGAAATATAGTCGCGGGCTTAGCGAAAGCCTGCGCCGGAGAAGTCATATCGTCGCGGAGCTTAAGCGAAGCCCTGCGTCAGTGGAGCATCAACATCGTCCTGCCGCCGTCGTCTTGTGGAACTCATCCCGACACTTTCTTTGGATCGGAGTCAGGGATCGTCATCGAGCTGAGCGTGTGCAGAACTTCGGAGGTGCGTCGTTCGGTGCTTGGATCGGTCGGATCGTGAAGGCGTGCGACTACATCAACAGCGTTGTTATAGCGCTTCCGCTTTCGGTCTCACAGTGCGTGGGCGGATACTCTCCCTCTCGTAGCTATGCCATCACCATGGTCTTGCGTGATCGTAGGAAATTTTTGAAATTACTCGTTCCCCAACACCTAAGCGGTCTCAACACGCCACAATCGCTCCATACAAAAAGATCCACTCATGGAGTGCTCCATCAGCCGACCCGACTTTAGTCTCACATGTATCATGTATAAGTATATAGTATATACGTGATCAACTCCCAGTGATCCTGACCCGATAATTATATACGGCGATGACGGAGACAAGTATGTAGGGGCCCACAGATGAATGAACTAGCAACCTATACTAAGCATATAGGATTGGGTAAAATAACAATGAAGTTACAAGGACGAGGCTATACGGCGGTATAGGAGTATCAAAAGCGATAACATGCTATGCTACTCTAATGCAAGCGGTGTAGATAAGAGTAAGGCGATATCACGGTGATCAAGGGGGCTTGCTGGTTGCTCTGCAGAGAGAGAATTCGTCGACCTTGTGTAGTCGGCCTGGCAGTTTAGCGTCGGTCTAAATAGTCTCTGAAGAAGCAGAGGAAGAAACAATGAATACGGATGGATAACAGATGCATGACATGACCAGAAGCGATGCTAGAGCGTGCCCTAGCGATGGTAAGAAGTGCTGGTTTTGGGGGAAAAACATCAAGGGAGTTATCCATACTCGAGACGTCTGTCGAGACCAGATGAACGGAGAGGAAAGTTTAATAGGTTCGATAGGTTAGAGGCGTGTGGTGGACCGAGCGGAATTGCGTATCGGTTAAGTCTAAATGGATTACGAGCAACTTTCATGTTGAAATTATTTTAATCGGTTACGGATTGAAGTTATGATTTATAAAGGTTTTATTAATTTCGGAATTTTAATTAATTATTTAATTAATTTGAAATTGCATTTATGACATCAGCATGATGTCATCTTGGCGTCATCGAACAACGGGGTTGACTAAGTCAACCACGGCAATGGAGTCGCATGTCATTCACTATTAAGCAATTAACCTAATCAGTTAATTAACCTTAGTTAATTAAGTTAATTAAGTTAATTAATAATTAGTGTTAATTAATTCAAATTAATTAGTTTAATTAATTACCCAATTAATTAATTAATGATTAGGTTTAACTAATCCGAATTAATTAGATTAATTAATTACTCAATTAATTAATTAATTAATTATTTAGTTAATTAGTTTAATTCATTTTATTTCCTTTTTAGTTTACATTTTAATTTAAGCGTTCTTTTAGGTGGGGCCCCTTAGTGTATGGCCCAAGCAGGTATGGCGGCGTAGGCGTCTTGAGCGTTGGAGTCAGGCTTGACGGCTGTCGAAGCCTTGACCAGGCGGATCGAAGCGCGAAGGCCGAAGCGGCCAGCCGAGGCCTGGCAGCGCCCGGCGCGTGGCGGCAGCCGGAGGAGAGGTGGCAGGCGGCGGTTGCGAGGCTCGGCAGGCAGCCGTCACGAAGAAGAGAGGAACGAGGTTGATCGGGAAGCGAGCGAGGGAGAAGCGAGGGCTCGAGCGGCCTAAGGCGCGGTCGAGTCGAAACAGTGCGAAGCGCCGTGTGAGTCGGACGCCAAACCCGCAGGGCAGATCCAGCGAGGAAGGAGGAGGTTGGGGGCGTCGCGTCGTGGTGGCCGAGGCCGAGGCCGGAGGGACGGAGGGCTTGTCTGTGACGGTGACGGGCCGGAGCAGTCGCCCGACAGGAGAAGGAGGAGAGGAGGCCTCGAAAGTAGGGTCTCGGCAGTGGGCTCGGCAGAAGTCGGAGCAAGCCGTGAGGAGAGCGGGGAGGCGTTCGGCGGTCAGGAGCCAGCCGGACCATGATGGCTGATCGCCGGCGCTCCAGCGCTCCGCGCTGGAGGAGGATCTCCGAGGCAGGGGAGGAGGAGGCCAGGCTGGGGCGGCCCGGGGGCCAGCGGGGCACGCCGGGTCGGGGAGAGGCAATGGGAGGTCCGGTGGTGATCGGCTCGGTCAAGTGCCCTTGATCAGAGGTCGGGGCGAGGCGAGGCGCGAGGGAGGAGTGGGGCGGATTAGGGTTTCAAGTGGGGTGGGGTGGGTTATCGGCCGGGGTGGCTGGGCGGTGGGCGGCCAGAGGTGAAGGGAGATGGGCCAAGGGGAGAGGAGGGCCGGTGGCTGGGCGAGGAGGGGGGGTTATCCCCCTCACATTTTATTTTTCTTTTCTCTTTTGTTATTTTCCTTTTACATTTTGGTTTATTTAAATTGCTTTGGCATTTTGTAAATATTAGTGCACCCACCAATATTAGGTTAGGTATTTTAGAAAACCCGGAACATTTTAGAATTAGTTTGAAACCCTTTTATCGTTTGTTTTATTTTAATTTTGTTTTTGGACGGTTCCGAATTAACGAGAAGTTAATTAACATAACCGGGTGATTACTGTTGCATAACCATCCGGGCGTTACAAATCTCCTCCACTACAAGAAATCTCGTCCGAGATTTAGGAGGTAGAAAGGAAAGAGGCGGGATATTCATCTCGTGAGCGATCCTCGCATTCGGGTGGCTTCATCTTGAGTGATTCGACCCTTTGGACTTTGAGAATCCCCGATGATTGACCGGTGCGGCGTTCGGCTTTGTCGAGAATGCCCGGACGGATGCTCTTTATAGAGAGGTCTGTTGCAATTCGAGCACTTCATGGTCCTTTGCCGGATTGGGTCCTTGAAGCAGCGTCGGAGTTGGGACCGTGGAACACGCCGTGAACACGAGAAGGTTCGACGGAAGCTCCGAGTTGATAGGCCACTTTTCCGCCTTTCGAGAATAGTGAAAGGGCCAATATAGCGGCGCTAACTTGCCCTTGATCCGAAGCGGTGAGCACCCTTCATTGGTGTATGCGAAGATAGGCCTTTCGCCCGAGTTGGTAGACCATGTCCTTGTGATAGCGGTCATAATTACTCAGCGAGGCCGAGCAGTCTTGAGATTCCAGCGAATAATCACGGACTTGTTCTTGGCATGTTGGATAATATCCGGACGAAGAGTGGGCGTTCCCCGATTTCGACCAGTTCGAGAGGGTTGGGCACTTTCGTCCATATAACACTTGAAGGGGCCATCTTGAGACTAAGCTTGATAGCTATTATTATAAGAGAACTTCGGCATCCCGGAGAGATTCCTCCCATTTCTTGCGAATAGAGGCGACACAAGCTTCGAAGCATGTCTTGAGAATTTGGTTGACCGTTCAACTTGCCCTTGTATTGCGGATGAAAGCGATCTTGAAAAGATAAATGAGTACCCATAGCTTCTTGGAAACTTGCCCGGAATCTTGAAGTGAATAAGTACCTGCCAGTCAGAGGCGATAACGAGTGGAATCTGGGTGCAGTGAAACAATTCTGGACATATAGGCGTTACAAAGCTGGCTAGCGGTGATCGTTTCTTTGACCGCGAAAATGTGCAACTTTAAAGCCGGTCAATAGCGACAAGAATAACATCATTACCTTTACATGATTTGGGAAATCCGGTGTGAAGTCCATTTCAACATGGTCCCATTTCCATTGGGGAATAGAGATAGAGTTGCCAGAGTTCCGGCAGGCCTTTGATGTTACGCTTTGATCTGACGGCACAGCGTCACACTCGAAAACTTATAGCGAGCAATGTCACCTTCATATTAGACCACGAGAATCTCGGCGAATGTCTTGATACATCTTTATCTTGCCAGGAATTGGATACATAGAAGTATCATGAGCTTCTTGCATAACCTTGAGTCATATCCGAGGTTGTCCTTCTTACGGCACCACTAGGAGGCCTTTGAAGTACAAAGCGCCATCATAAGCAATAGTGAAGGAGGAGGATTTCCTTTCACGGCGTCTTGTTTAAGCTTGTAGACTTGAGTCAAATCCTGCATTGTCTTTATGGTGCCCAGAGATCGGGTTCAACAGCCGAGGTAAGAGGGATCACTGAGAACAACACGGAATTCATCTTGAGAACTCCGGAGGAGGGCGAAGTGCACCGGAGGAACAATATGGAGTTTCACGCTATGAATTCTTCAACAAGTGAGGGCTGAACTTTGTGAACACGAAGGTGGTTGCGATAAGACTTGCGGCTCAAGGCATCAGCCATTACATTAGCCTTGCGGTATAGGAAATACCAAATCAAAGTCTGCAGGTCTCCATCCATCTCTGCAGCGGAGGTTCAGGTCAGCTGAGTAAGCAGATACTTAGGACTTTGGTGGTCGATGTAGATCTACTTAGCGATTACCGAGAGAGGTAATGTAAGCCCTGCTTTAGCGCATGAATGACAGCAGCAGTTGAAGTTGATTAAGTGAATTGGGTAGTTGTCTCCTCGTGAGCGCAAGCGTCGAGAGGCATAAGCAACTACGTTAGCGCTCTTGCATTAGGACACCGCCTAAACCTTGACCAGGATGCGTCGCGATAAATAATGAAGTCCTTCTTAATGTCGGGAGGAGCTAGCTGGGCGAAGTCAACTTGTCTTTGAGTGCACAGAAACTTTCTGACACTTATCATCCATTGGAACTTGGCGCCTTTATGCAATAGATTAGTCGAGGCTGGCAATCTTGGAGAAGTTCTCGTGAGATCGGCGGACAATATGGGCGAGCCAAGAAAACTTCCGACTTATGCGTTCTTGGAGGAGTCCAATCGAGAATAGCCTGAACTTCGTTCGGGGTTGGCTGTCAATACCATCCTTAGAGATGACATGTCCAAGGTAGGTTACTTGGGAAGCCAGAATTCACACTTGGAGAACTTGGCATAGAGTTGATGCTCGTAGCTTTTCCGGCTACAAAGGCGAAGATGTTCAGCATGTTCTTCTTCATTCTTGGAATAGATCGAGGATATCATCCGGATAAACCACGGCGAACTTGTCGAGGTAATCCATGAATATATAGTTCATCGAGTAGAGAGAAGGTGGGTGGAGCATTGGTTAAGCGAGAAGACATGGCGGTGTATTTCATTATGAACCATAACGAGTCACGAATGCGGTCTTGGGGATATCCTCCTCATGAACACGGATCTGTGTGGTAACCCAACCTCAAGTCGAGTTTGAGAACAGCAGCGAACCAACCGGTTGATCATAAAGATCATTGATCCAGGAAGAGGATACTTATACGAATGGTAGCTTGATTTATAGGGCCGGTAGTCTTGGACCAATCGGTTTGTCCCATCCTTCTTCTTGACAAAGAGAGGTGCTCCCCAAGAGAGCAACTTGAGGCGATGAAACCGCTTTGAAGAGATTTGTCGATTTCCTCCTTTAGTTCAAGGAGTTCATGCGGCGGCATCTTGTAGGGCCGTTTGGCTATAGGAGTGGTGCTGGTTTCAAATCGATGGAATTGACAAGCCCTAGCAGGGGAATCTGGAAGTTCTTGAGGAAAGAGCGTCTTGGAAATGCATAAGCAGCAGGAATTTTTTCAATTCCCTCGAGTGGTGCGGCGTTCAATGCATTCAATGCATATAGCCTTGCCTCGACATTTTGAACAGACGAGCATTATAGCTTACTATTTCATCGGAAGGGTGAAGCGGATGGGCGGTCTTAGTGGCATAAGCGATTGGCCGTATCGCTTTCAACCAATCCATCCCAAAATGAGGTCGATGCTACAAGTCTTTAGCACGATAGGAGAGACAAGGAATTCCATTCCTTGATTTCAACAGGAGACGTCGTTGCAAATCATGGAAGTCCGACATTGGCCAGCGAGGGTGTGTACTAATAGTGGAACATTCATGTCTTCACTTTTAATACCATGCATGAATGCAAACTCTTGGAGACATGAATGAATGTGATGCTCTGAATCGAATAAAAGCAGATCTTGGTCTTTGAATTTCTGAGGAGTGTACCCATCACGATGCTGAGTTGGTCTTGAGCTTCATTAGGATCAGCGTGGTTGGCCTGAGCTTGCCCATAAGACTTGCCGGTGTTGTTGCGGTTACGGTTTGTTTCCACGGCCGGTTCTTTGGAAGGGCGATTGATTACTGTTACGGTTGCATTCCCTAACACGGTGTCTGGCTGTCACTTTTTGAAGCATAAGCCATTATTGGGAGTGGGAACAGGAGCTTGGGGTGGTGGGCTGGAAGCTTGGCTGCTTAGTTGTAAGCGGGGCGAGATGTAGCATAGTTAGCTGGAAGCGAGGAGCATTAGTGGTACATGCTGTTGGGAATCCATATCTTGCGCTTCTGCGAGGGGCGGGGCCCGAAGATGAGCCGTGTCGCAGTTGCGCTATTAGAGCTCTGGTATTCCTAGCAGACCAGTTTCGACATTGATAACTTTGTTCACCAAGGTGGCGTCAATCAGCAAAATCGTGCACTAGAAGTCTAGAGCTTAATGTCAACGAAGACCGTCACGGAACTTCTCTGTCTGCGTGCATCGGTTGCAATATCCTCTTGGCATAGCGAGACAAATCCAGAACTCTATCGATAAGCTTCATCAGTCTTGTTGCCTTGGGTGAGGTTGCGGAACTCACGCTTCTTCGATCCATGACCCCTTGAGGGATGAAGCGGAGCACGGGAAGGCAACAGGAAATCAGCTGGTGATGAGTGTTCCAAGCGGCTGAAATCGCGGTGGCTGTCCCACCATTGAGCTGCGGGTCCCTTGGGAAGAAGGAAGCAAAAGTGACATAGTGGCAGGGCTACATCAGAGACTCCATCTCATAGGTGATGTCACGGGCCGATCCATTGACATCCGAGTGGCTGAGTTGAGCTGCGGTACTGCGTTGAGGGTTGAGCGTATGAAATCCTGCGAGTTATCCCGTTTGGAGTCTTTGGTTCATATTAGGGCGAGGCGAGCCATCATATTCTCCATGAGTGGCGATTCATCTCAAGCTGTTGGACCATACCAGCCATGTACTCGGCGGTGGTGGGAAGTTGGCACCACGACCACGACCTGCTGGCCTAACCATCCTGCTATTATATACGAGGTAGTTCAGCATTTGAGAAATTAAGCAAGAGCGAGAATCATCCATGATGAAACATGCATAATGAAAGTAGCATGATGGGAACTACATAGTAGTTGGCATATCTTACAAAGGAATCATGCATAGAGTTAGATACATAGAGTCGATTACATAGACTACTACATCATAGGCGGCTACAGGCTCATGGCGAATACATCAAATACTAACAAGCAAGTCTACATCGGTCCCAGCGGATACTGCGGAGGTAGCCTGTAGCAAGCTGGTAGTGCGGCGGTGGATAGTCCTCCACGTCGGTGACACAGAGGGAGCAGGATACTTCGGTGCTGAATCCGGCGTCCAGTGGCGAGGAAAGGGCCAAGTCACGGGAGAGTAGCGTCCCACGTCATGCAAGCCGACACCTGGGGCATCCTGAGTCTGTAGGCTGGGTAAATCGCGAAGCAGGCAGCTCTCCGGATCGGACAAAGGGTTGCATCAGCGTCGAGAGCAGTAGAAGTCTTGCGGGTGATGTACAACTTCGTTGGCGAAACCGGTTAGCTCGATCAGCCCATCCGCATCACGAACAAAGTTACGATGGTGGAAAAACTCTCTGGTGCGATGGTGTAAGCAGCGGTAGTAACCCTCCTCACCAACATCGGGCGATGCAATGTGCTGAGGGGAGGTGTCCAACTCGATACTACGCATGAAAGGCGTGTGGATGCGGCATAAGCGGCATCGTGGACTGCCATATCGATGGTCACTCCAACACCATGTGCGGTGTGCGGCCTGATGATGGACTCATACTCCGAGAGTAGAGGTGGGCGATGGCGGTCTGCTCACGGTTGTAGTCTGGTACTCCTCATAGGCGGTGTACTCGAGGTGCGGCGATAACCGGATAGGTCATCATCTCGGCTAGCACGCGGTGATCCCGAGCACCAATAGGCCGTCGTGTGGCGCTGACACGCCTCGTGGGTTCCATCCCGAAAACAAGGCGTTTCAAAGGAGTCAAATGACGAGGTGGAAATTGTTCAAATACAATTCCAAAAACAACTAAACTATATCCCGG
>JAHIAM010003838.1:0-67344 GCA_021605205.1 Aegilops longissima
GATGTTGGGGCGTAGTAATTTCAAAAAATTTCCTCGCTGCGCCAAGATCATGGTGATGCATAGCGAGAGGGAGAGTGTTGTCTCGTACCCTCGTGGGCCGTAAGCGAAGCGTTATGACAAGCGCGGTTGATGTAGTCGTGCGTCTTCGCGATCGACCGATCCAAGTACTGAGCGTCACGGCACCTCCGAGTTCAGCACACGTTCAGCTCGATGGCGATCCCGGACTCGATCCAGCGGGTGTCGGGGATGAGTTCCGTCGACCTGACGGCGTGGTGGCGATGATGATGTTCTACGGCGCGGGGCTTGGCGTAAGCACATAGCGATATGACCGAGGTGGAATATGGTGGGGAGGGGCACCGCTGCGGCTAAGAGCGATCACGAAGATCAACTTGTGTCTCTAGGGTGCCCCCTTACCCCGTATATAAAGGAGCAAGGGGAGGCGGTGGCCCTTGAGGCGCGCCAAGGAGGAGAGTCCTCCTCCTAGTAGGAGTAGGACTCCTCTTTCCTACTCCTACTAGGAGGGAAAGGAAGGGGAGAGGGAGAGGGAAGAGGCGCGCCCCTCTCTAGTCAATTCGGACGGAGGGGAGGGGCATGGCCCATCTGGCTGCCCTCTCTCTCACTAAAGCCCATAAGGCCCATTACTTTTCCGGGGGGTTCGGTAACCCTCGGCACTCGGTTTTCTCGAAATCACCGGAACACTTCGGTGTCGAATATAGTCGTCAATATATCAATCTTTATGTCTCGACCATTTGAGACTCCTCGTCATGTCCTTGATCATATCCAGGACTCGAACAACCTTGGTACATCAAAACTTATAAACTCATAATAAAACTGTCATCGTAACGTTAAGCATGCGGACCCTACGGGTTCGAGAACTATGTAGACATGACCTAGAACTGTTTTTGGGTCAATAACCAATAGCGGAACCTGGATGCTCATATTGGCTCCTACATATTCTCTGAAGATCTTTATCGGTCAAACCGCATAACAACATCGTTGTTCCTTTGTCATCGGTATGTTACTTGCCGAGATTCGATCGTCGGTATCTAATACCTAGTTCAATCTCGTTACCGGCAAGTCTCTTTACTCATTCCGTAATGCATCATTCCGTAACCAACTCATTGGTCACATTGCTTGCAAGGCTTATAGTGATGTACATTACCAGAGGGCGAGATACCTCTCCGACAATCGGGTGACAAAACCTAATCTTGAAATCGCCAACCCAACATGTACCTTGGAGACACTGTAGAGCACCTTTATAATCACCCGATTCGTTGTGATGTTTGGTAGCACACAAAGTGTTCCTCCGGTAAATGGGAGTTGCATAATCTCATAGTTGTAGGAACTTTGTATAAGTCATGAAGAAAGCAATAGCAACATACTAAGCGATCAAGTGCTAGGCTAACGGAATGGGTCAAGTCAATCACATCATTCTCCTAATGATGTGATCCCGTTAATCAAATGACAACACATGTCTATGGTTAGGAAACATAACCATCTTTGATTAATGAGCTAGTCAAGTAGAGGCATACTAGTGACATTATGTTTGTCTATGTATTCACACATGTATCATGTTTCGGGTAATACAATTCTAGCATGAATAATAAACATTTATCATGATATGAGGAAATAAATAATAACTTTTTATTGCCTCTAGGGCATATTTCCTTGATCTCCCACTTGCACTAGAGTCAATAATCTAGATTACGATAATGATTCTAACACCCATGGAGTCTTGGTGCTGATCATGTTTTGCTCGTGGAAGAGGCTTAGTCAGGAGTGCGCAACATTCAGATCCGTATGTATCTTGCAAATCTCTATGTCTCCCACGGACTTGGTCCGGATGGAATTGAAGCGTCTCTTGATGTGCTTGGTCCTCTTGTGAAATCTGGATTCCTTTGCCAAGGCAATTGCACCAGTATTGTCACGAAGATCTTCATTGGTCCCGATGCACTAGGTATGACACCTAGATGGGAAATGAACTCCTTCATCCAGACTCCTTCATTTCTGCTTCGAAGCAGCTATGTACTCCGCTTCGCATGTAGATCCCTTCTGACGCTTTGTTTAGAACTGCACCAATGGCAGCTCCACCGTTTAATATAAACCGTATCCGGTTTGCGATTTAGAATCGTCCGGATCGGTGTCAAAACTTACATCGGCGTAACCATTTCGACAAGCTCTTTGTCACCTCCATAAGCGAAAACATATCCTTAGTCCTTTTCGGGTATTTCAGGATGTTCTTGACCGTTGTCCGATGATCCACTCTGGATTACTTTGGTACCTCCTGCTAAACTAATAGCAAGGCACACATCAGATCTGGTACACAGCATTGCATACATGATAGAGCCTATGGCTGAAGCATAGGAACTCCTTTCATTTTCTCTCTATCTTCTGCGGTGGTGGGCATTGAGTCGACTCAACTTCACACCTTGTAATACAGGCAGAATCCTTTCTTTGCTTGATCCATTTGAACTTTTCAAAACTTTATCAAGGTATGTGCTTTGTGAAAGTCAATCAAGCGTCTTGATCTATCTCTATAGATCTTGATGCCCAATATATAAGCAGCTTCACGAGGTCTTTCATTGAAAACTTTTATTCAAGTATCCTTTTATGCTATCCAGAAATTCTATATCATTTCCAATCAACAATATGTCATCACATATAATATCAGAAATGCTCTGAGCTCCCTCACTTTCTTGTAAATCTGAGGCTTCTCCAAAGTGCATATAAAACCATATCTTTGATCACACTATCAAAGCGTTTATTCAACTCAAGAGGCTTGCACGGACCATAAATGGATCATTTGGAGCTTGCACACTTTGTTAGCTCCTTAGGATCGACAAAACCTTCGGTTGCATCATATACAACTCTTCTTCTAGAAATCCATTCAGGAATGCAGTTTTGACATCCATTTGCCATATTTCATAATCATAAAATCGGCAATTGCTAACATGATTGAGACAGACTTAAGCATCGCTACTGGTGAGAAGGTCTCATCGTAGTCAACCCCTTGAACTTGTCGAAAACCTTTTGCAACAAGTCGAGCTTTATAAAGTGATAACATTACCGTCGGCGTCGGTCTTCTTCTTGAAGATCCATTTATTCTCTATTGCTTGCGATCATCGGGCAAGTCAACCAAAATCCACACTTTGTTCTCATACATGGATCCCATCTCAGATTTCATGGCTTCAAGCCATTTTGCGAATCTGGGCTCACCATCGCTTCTTCATAGTTAGTAGGTTCACCATGATCTAGTAGCATGACTTCGAATAGGATTACCGTACCACTCAGTGCGGATCTTACTCTGGTTGATCTCTGAGGTTCGGTAACAACTTGATCTGAAGTTTCATGATCATCATCATTAACTTCCTCACTAATTGGTGTAGGTGTCACGAGGAACCGATTTACGTGATGAACTACTTTCCAATAAGGGAGCTGATACTGATTACCTCATCAAGTTCTACTTTCCTCCACTCACTTCTTTCGAGAGAAACTCCTTCTCTAGAAAGGATCCATTCTTAACAACGAATGTCTTGCCTTGGATCTGTGATAGAAGGTGTACCCAACTGTCTCCTTTGGGTATCCTATGAAGACACATTTTTCGATTTGGGTTCGAGCTTATCGGGTTGAAGCTTTTCACATAAGCATCGCAGCCCCAAACTTTCAGAAGCGACAACTTTGGTTTCTTGCCAAACCATAGTTCATAGGAGTCGTCTCAGCAGTTTTGATGGTGCCCTATTTAGCGTGAATGTGGCCGTCTCTAAAGCATAACCCCAAAAGCGATAGCGGTAAATCGGTAAGAGACATCATAGATCGCACCATATCTAGTAAAATACGATTCGACGTTCGGACACACCATTACGTTGTGGTGTTCGGTGGCGTGAGTTGCGAAACTATTCGCATTGTTTCAAATGTAGACCAAACTCGTAACTCAAATATTCTCCTCCACGATCAGATCGTAGAAACTTTATTTTCTTGTTACGATGATTTTCAACTTCACTCTGAAATTCTTTGAACTTTTCAAATGTTTCAGATTTATGCTTCATTAAGTAGATATACCCATATCTGCTTAAATCATCTGTGAAGGTGAGAAAATAACGATATCCATACGAGCTTCAACATTCATTGGACCACATACATCGTATGTATGATTTCCAACAAATCTGTTGCTCTCTCCATAGTTCGGAGAAGCGGCGTTTTAGTCATCTTGCCCATGAGGCACGGTTACACAAGTACCAAGTGATTCATAATCAAGTGATTCCAAAGTCCATCGGTATGGAGTTTCTTCATCGTTTTACACCAATATGACCTAAGCGGCAGTTCCACAAATAAGTTGCACTATCATTATCAACTCTGCATCTTTTGGCTTCAACATTATGAATATGTGTATCACTACTATCGAGATTCATCAAAATAGACCACTCTTCAAGGGTGCATGACCATAAAGATATTACTCATATAAATAGAACAACCATTATTCTCGATTTAAATGAATAACCATCTCGCATCAAACAAGATCCAGATATAATGTTCATGCTCAGCGCGGCACCAAATAACAATTATTTAGGTCTAAAACTAATCCGAAGGTAGATGTAGAGGTAGCGTGCCGACCGCGATCACATCGACTTTGGAACCATTTCCCAGCGCATCGTCACCTCGTCCTTGGCGGTGTTAAGCTTATTCCGTAGTCCTGTTTGAGTTGCAAATATTAGCAGCAGAACCAGTATCAAATACCAGGTGCTCTGCGAGCTCTAGTAAGGTACACATCAATAACATGTATATCACATATACCTTTGTTCACCTTGCCATCCTTCTTATCCGCCAAATACTTGGGGCAGTTCGCTTCGATGACCAGTTTGCTTGCGGTAGAAGCACTCAGTTTCAGGCTTAGGTCAGACTTGGGTTTCTTCTCTTGAGCGACAACTTGCTTGCTGTTCTTCTTGAAGTTCCTTCTTCTTCCCTTTGCCCTTTTCTTGAAACTAGTGGTCTTGTTGACCATCAACACTTGATGCTCCTTCTTGATTTCTACCTCCGCAGCTTTTAGCATTGCGAAGAGCTCGGAATTGTCTTTTCCATCCCTTGCATATTATAGTTCATCACGAAGCTCTTGTAGCTTGGTGGCGATGATTGGAGAATTCATCAATGACGCTATCATCGGAAGATTAACTCCGGTTGAATCAAGTGATTATTATACCGGACATTTTGAGTATATGCTCCTTGTGAACTATTCTCCTCCATCTTGCAGCTATAGAACTTATTGGAGACTTCATATCTCTCAATCCGGGCATTTGCTTGAAATATTAACTTCAACTCTGGAACATCTCATATGCTCCATGGCGTTCAAAGCGTCGTTGAAGACCGGTTCTAAGCCGTAAAGCATGGCACCTTGAACTATTGAGTAGTCATCAGCTTTGCTCTCGCAGACGTTCATAACATCGGCGTTGCTCCTGCTGCAGGCTGGCACCCAGCGGTGCTTCGGGGCGTAATTCTTCTATGCAACAATGAGGATAATCCTCAAATTCGGACCCAGTCCGTGTAATTGCTACCATCATCTTTCAACTTTGCTTTCTCAAGGGCATTAAAATTCAGCGGAACAACAACACGAGCCATCTATCTACAACAAACATAGATAAGCAAAATACTATCGGTACTAAGTTCATGATAAATTTAAGTTCAATTAATCATATTACTTAAGAACTCCCTTAGAGCAGACATCTCTCTAGTCATCTAAGTGATCCGTGATCAAATCAACTAAACCATAACCGATCATCACGTGAGATGGAGTAGTTTTCAATGGTGAACATCACTATGTTGATCATATCTACTATATGATTCACGCTCGACCTTCGGTCTCCGTGTTCGAGGCCATATCTGCATATGCTAGGCTCGTCAAGTTTAACTTGAGTATTCGCGTGTGCAAAACTGGCTTGCACCCGTTGTAGATGGACGTAGAGCTTATCACACCCGATCATCACGTGGTGTGCAGGCACGACGAACTTTGCAGCGGTGCATACTCGGGAGAACACTTCTTGATAATTTTGAGAGATCATCTTAAAATGCTACCGTCAATCAAAGCAAGATAAGATGCATAAAGGATAAACATCACATGCAATCAATATAAGTGATATGATATGGCCATCATCATCTTGTGCTTGTGATCTCCATCTCGAAGCACCGTCATGATCACCATCGTCACCGGTAGCGACACCTTGATCTCCATCGTAGCATCGTTGTCGTCTCACCAACTATTGCTTCTCGACTATCGCTACAGCTTAGTGATAAAGTAAAGCAATTACAGGGCGTTGCATTTCATACAATAAGCGACAACCATATGGCTCCTGCCATTTGCCTATAACTTCGGTTACAAAACATGATCATCTCATACAATAAAATATAGCATCACGTCTTGACCATATCACATCACAACATGCCTGCAAAAACAAGTTAGGCGTCCTCTACTTTGTTGTTGCAAGTTTTACGTGGCTGCTACGGGCTGAGCAAGAACCGTTCTTACCTCGCATCAAAACCACAGCGATAGTTTGTCAAGTTAGTGTTGTTTTAACCTTCGCAAGGACCGGGCGTAGCCACCTCAGTTCAACTAAAGTTGGAGAAGCGACACCCCTTGACCACCTATGTGCAAAACGCGTCGGTAGAACCAGTCTCGCGTAAGCGTCTGGCGTAATGTCGGTCGGGCGCTTCATCCAACAATACCGCCGAACCAAAGTATGACATCTTTGGTAAGCGGTATGACTTATATCGCCCACAACTCACTTGTGTTCTACTCGTGCATATAACATCAAGCGCATAAAACCTGGCTCGGATACCCTTTGTTGGGGAGCGTAGTAATTTCAAAAAATTCCTCGCACACAAGATCATGGTGATGCATAGCAGCGAGAGGGAGAGTGTTGTCACGTACCCTCGTAGATGGTAAGCGGAAGCGTTATGACAAGCGGTTGATGTAGTCGTGCGTCTTCACGATCCGACCGATCAAGTACGAGCGTCGGCACCTCCGAGTTCAGCACACGTTCAGCTCGATGGCGATCCCGGACTCGATCCAGCGAGGGTATGAGGATGAGTTCGTCGACCGACGGCATGGTGGCGATGATGATGTTCTACCGGCGCGGGCTTCGCCTAAGCACGCTACGATATGACCGAGGTGGAATATGGTGGAGGGGCACCGCTGCAGCTAAGAGCGATCACGAAGATCAACTTGTGTGTCTAGGGTGCCCCCTGCCCTTGTATATAAAGGAGCAAGGGGGCGGCCGGCCGGCCTTAGGGGCGCTCCAGGAGGAGTCCTCCTCCTAGTAGGAGATAGGACTCCTCCTTCCTACTCCTACTAGGAGGGGAAAGGAAGGGGGAGAGGGAGAGGGAAGAGGCGCGCCCCCTCTCCTAGTCAATTCGGACGGAGGGGAGGAGGCGTGGCCCATCCTGGCTGCCCCTCTCTCTCCACTAAAGCCCATAAGGCCCATTACTTTCCCTGGGGGTTCGGTAACCCTCGGCACTCGATTTTCTCGAAATCACCGGAACCCTTCGGTGTCGAATATAGTCGTCAATATATCAATCTTTATGTCTCGACCATTTGAGACTCCTCGTCATGTCCGTGATCATATCAGGGACTCGAACAACCTTGGTACATCAAAACTTATAAACTCATAATAAAACTGTCATCGTAACGTTAAGCGTGCGGACCCTATGGGTTCGAGAACTATGTAGACATGACCTAGAACTGTTTCGGTCAATAACCAATAGCGGAACCTGGATGCTCATATTGGCTCCTACATATTCTCTGAAGATCTTTATCGGTCGAACCGCATAACAACATCGTTGTTCCCTTTGTCATCGGTATGTTACTTGCGAGATTGATCGTCGGTATCAATACCTAGTTCAATCTCGTTACCGGCAAGTCTCTTTACTCGTTCGTAATGCATCATTCGTAACTAACTCATTGGTCACATTGCTTGCAAGGCTTATAGTGATGTGCATTACCGAGAGGGCCAGAGATACCTCTCCGACAATCGGAGTGACAAAACCTAATCTTGAAATCGCCAACCCAACATGTACCTTTGGAGACACACATAGAGCACCTTTATAATCACCCGATTCGTTGTGGCGTTTGGTAGCACACAAAGTGTTCCTCCGAGTAGCAGGAGTTGCATAATCTCATAGTTCTAGGAACTTTGTATAAGTCATGAAGAAAGCAATAGCAACATACTAAACGATCAAGTGCTAGGCTAACGGAATGGGTCAAGTCAATCACATCATTCTCCTAATGATGTGATCCCGTTAATCAAATGACAACACATGTCTATGGTTAGGAAACATAACCATCTTTGATTAATGAGCTAGTCAAGTAGAGGCATACTAGTGACATTATGTTTGTCTATGTATTCACACATGTATCATGTTTCCGGGTAATACAATTCTAGCATGAATAATAAACATTTATCATGATATGGGAAATAAATAATAACTTTATTATTGCCTCTAGGGCATATTTCCTTCAACAAGCTTACAGGCGGAAGTTGAGGTATTGTCGACTCGGCGACTTCTTCATGACCCGGAAATTGGGGTGTGATGCTTGCGCCCTTTTGCCGCTGGAGAGAGCTCCGCTATCCACTGAATATGATGGATCTTGAGCGCTCTCCTTCAAAGGTCTTTGGCGTGGATGGCGGCGCTTTGGAATGTTGTCCCCAGGTGAAATGGCCTAAGCGGTGAGCCACGGCGGTGGGCTTGCCATTAGCCTTATCCGCGCTCGCCGACAGCTGCAGCACCTCCCACCGGACTCGAGAGGCAGCGATAGCTTCGAGCATTGAGCTATCGTGCGGACATGGCAGTACCATCATCTCGGTGCCGTCGGTGATGTCGCGAAGGCCGTGGCTCTCTAATTTTTTGCTTTTGCTTCATCTCGCACAAAACCATAGCCGAGCCCGTGAAGTATGTAAAACTGTTATGCTTTGCGTTGAAGTTATTATTTCAATCGATGCCGCATTTATGCTTCTTGCTGTCATACGGTTCCCCTTTCATTATCGTGGTAACTTAGTGCTCTCTGGCCAAGCGGGACCAGATCACTAGGCAAGCTTCAGCCCGTCATTTGGTATGCTAGGTCGCGTCATGGTGGTCAAGCCGGGAGGTGGCGGCACGAGGTCGATAAGAGCCCCTGGTAGCGATGCTCGGGAGGTCCCCTTTGGCACGCTTCGCGGCTCGAAAGCCCGGAAGGAAACATCCTTGCCCTAAGCGAGATCGCGGGGCGCTGCGTTGGCCGTGGAGTTCCGCATTATAGTGTATGGGGTCACTTATCTTGGTAGGCCTATAGTGATCCCTTCACCGTGAGGACAACCTTTGGTGCAGCTCCAGGCTATGTCCTTCTCCTGGTGGCGCTTCTAGGCAGGACTCGGGCCGACCCCCTCTCTCCCGCTCTTCTGGATTCTCTACGTCCTCAGGTCCCGACTCTCGAGTGGGGCTCGGCCGCCGCTGGTATGCCAGGTCGCGATGCCGTGGTTAAGGCCAAGGGCGAGGCTCGAGCAGTGAGGCCCCTGATGAGCGATGCTCGGAAGGGCCCCTTTGGCGTGCAAGCGTCTGCGTGAAAAAAGGAGTTCTTGGCCTTGCGGTCTGGTCGAGTCTTGGCGGGGCAGCTCATGACCCGAGTTCGGAGGTCCCGAGTTAGCGAAGAAGAAAAACATAGCACATAACCGGCGCTCGCTATTCGCCGATGATGTTTACGCAAGAAGGCGAAAGCGAAGGACGGTGAGTGGCGTCTTGCTGAGGGCTTGTCGGCGTTCAGGAGCAGGGGTCCCAGACTCTGCACTGCGGCCTGTAGGCGTGGCTCAAGGAGGCCAGGACGGTCCATCTTCATCAACACAAACTCAAGACCCTCGCGAGGCCAAGCCTCATGAGGCAGATGACCAGAGCTTCCTCGGGCCACGGCCTCGTCGGGCAGCTCACGAGGCGGAGAGTTCAAGGCAGGGGTACCTCGCGAGGTGCCGTGGCCATTAACCACTTGGCGACCAAAGAGCGATCGAGGCGCCCGGCCGCCTTGGCGTCCTCCTTTCCTCTTTGGTGCAAAGGGACAGCGCGAGCAAGAGCATCAAGCAAAGGCATCCGTTTGATTGCAACAAGACCAAGACCAGCCCCAGCGGTGGAAGAAGTCATCGTGGAGCCCAGCGAGGCGTCATCACGAGCCTTTGGCGGCGAGGACCAACTTTAGTCAGGATAAGTGTGCCCGTTGTTCCCTTCAAAATGGCCAATTGTTGGCGCCCTTCCGCTCAATATTTGGGAAGAGGCCGGGGCCTTCGTCTATATAAGTGAGAGCTAGCCACCATAGTAGGAGGGCGATCGGATGGCGAATCGGCACTTGGAATCGAGAGAGGCCGATCCTCAAGCTAGGCGGCCAGGATACCACTTAGCATTCATCACACCCACAGAACAGACCCTCGCGAGGCTGTTCTTCCTGTATCTTATTCTTCATCAGCAGAGGCAATCCGCTACACCACAAACTAGAGTAGGGTATTACACCTAGCAGTGGCCCGAACTAGTATAAATCTCGTGTCTCTTGTGCTGTTCTTGCGAGTAGTTTAGGTTCCTGCGATTGGCGAGAGAGCGAGGCAGTGGAGGTTGGATCTCCACGCTTTTGAGTTGAACCTCAAAGTGCTGCGGAACCCGAAATCCGACATTGGCGCGCCCGGTAAAGTCTTGCGGAATCTACCTTTCATCTCCTCGTTCTTCCCGACCACGCAACCATATCGGCGCTCGTCGGGCCCAGCGGCCTTGAGCACGCCCTCGCCTCCCATCGCCCGAGCGGCTCCGTCGTGGGCGTCCTCGTCGTTCCCGTCATTTGCATCCAGCGCCGCCACCAGCCCGGCGAGAACGAGCAACAAGCGTCGTCCAGCACCCGTCCATGGCGGGGCGGCCCGCCACCGCCATAACCGCTCACCCGCTGGCTCTTCGTCGCGCGCGCCCAGCCCAGCGTCCATGGAAAACCCGAGCTGCACTCATCGCGGCCAACGAGCTCCTGCGCTACAGCCCGTCGGCGAAGTCTCTGAAGAATAGCTCGACAGCGTCGCCGAGCTCGTCGCGCGCTGCGAAGGTGACCGCGCCGTCCGTCTCGCTGCACCGCACCCGCCCGCAGCGGGCGATAAACTCGAGGCGCCTCGGTCGCCTCCTCCTCAAGGCGGCGCCTTAGCCCCAAAGCGTCGGCCTGGCGGAACCCGTTCCACCGGCGCCCAGCGGCAACAGCGAAACCGCCAAAGTTCCTGCCGCGCGCAAGCTGCCCGCGCTCCCGCTCCAGCGTCAAGACCTGCGCTGCCCCCGCAGCGGCGCGAGGAGGCCTAAGACCAAGCTCTCTGCCGTCCAGGCCCCCAGCGGCGGCGGCTGCAGCGCCTTCACCACCGGTGTGCAGCGTCGCGTGGCTTTGCCAAGTTCAAGCGGACCTGCCTCACGCTTCTGACGGCACAGCCGACCCCACGGAGTTCCTCCAGCTCTGAGCTGGGCATCGAGCTGCCAGCGGGGATGAAAAAGGTCATGGCGAACTGGTTTCCCATGGCGCTCAAGGATGGAGCCGCTTTGGCTCTGAATCAGCTCCGGCGCGATCTCTTCACAGGCGAGATGCGCGCCCGCTTCATCGCCAACTTCCAAGGTACTCGCGACGGCCACCCACCGTGGCGACATGCGCCGGATCAAGCAGCAGCGGGGAACCTGCAAAAGTACATCGGCGCTTCAACAGCGGCGCCTCAAGATCCCTAGGGTAGCGGAGGAGGCCATCATCTCGCCTTCTCCGGCGGCTTGACGTCAAGATGAAGGGGAGGCTGGCGATGCATGAAGATCTATGCACCTCCACAGAGCTGTTCAACAGCGACCAAGGCGCCCGGGGCTGAGGAGGCGCCTCTCCCTCCTCGAGCTGCTGCCACGGATCTGAAGTGAAGAAGTCCAAGGCCAGGGCGTGAAGCGCAAGGGGCTGCCGTGCTTCGCGGCGAACCAGACACCAAGCGGCGAAGATCAGCCGAGTCCTCTAAAGGCGATCGATGCTGCGTGTACCACGACCTCCACACCCACAACACCAATGAATGTCAAGAGCTCCAGGCGTGCTGCTTGGAAGGTCAGCCGAGGCGAGCCGCGGCGCAGCGACGGGGCTGACACGAGGAGGAAGGAATGCAGGGGCCTTTGGGAAGACCACGGCCAGCGCCAAGTGTGGCGCGACCAACCTCGCGAGACGGCTGGCAAGACCCACCTTGCGAGGGGCTGGAGGATCAGCCTCGTGAGGATCGTCCGCAAGGAGCAGAGCCTCCCTCGCTGCCGCCGCCACCAAGGAAGTCGAAGACCGTCATCGGGGCGAGGGGCTGGGGCTTCCGAGGCGCGTGCGATCGCGCGCATCTGGGCGGAGCTCAAGCCCGACCTCTCACCGCATCTTCAAGCGGTTCGCCGTGAAGTGAATGCAGTCCTCCCCAAGCTTTCGAGTCCGCGCCCTCTCGGTGGTCGGCGTGTGCCATCACGTTCATTTCGATGGATCAGCTCAAGGGCTCAGCCACGGCCGGAGTTCTTCGATGCTTTGCTCCCCAATCATCGGCCAATGTGCTGGTCACCAAGACCCTCATCGGCGGCGGAGGCGAGGGCTCAGCGTCTGTCGTGGAGACATTCAACAATCTCCAAGTGCCTTACGGTCAGCTCCGATAACCAAGCCTTTCTCGGAGTCGCAAGCGGCTCCATGGTCCCGATCGGCAGGTCCGCCTTCTGTCACCTTTGGGGCCGCGACAACAAACACACCGAGCTCGCCGACTTGGCGTCGCCCATTAAGCCTACCATACCGCGCCATCCTCGGGTACCCAGCGTTGGCCAAATTCATAGCCGTAACCCACCATGGCTACAACATCCTCAAGATGCGGGAAGCGGCGGGGTCATCACGGTGCCACTGTGAAGAGAGATGCGATGTGCTCCACGGGCGAGCTTTTTGAACCGCATCATTTGGAAGACCCAGACCACGACAGCGGGATGCCTCGAGCAGCACCAAGAAGAAAAGACATCGACCGGCCCGACTCTTCAAAGAGCAGGCCCTCGGAGGCCCGCGCCGGGCGAGAAACCTCCTTCCATCGCGCATAGGAAGCGCGCGGCGCCCTCCTCGAGCAGGGCTCGAGGCTCTCCCCACGGAGGCCGCCCGACCTCGCCAAGGTCTCGAGGCGCTTGGGCTGCGATGGGCGTGTTTGAAGCACGATTCCCATAGCGAGGCAGGACAGGGAGGGCAGAACCCTCAGAGTTCATCAGCAAGGCCATTCGGAACTCACGAGTCAAGGGTCATGAGGGCAGCCGCCGCCTCACTGTTGTGGCCCCCCCATCGAGGCGAGGATGGTGGGCTGCTGCGTCTGCATCGACATACGAGGGCTCAACGAGCCGCATCTCAAGCGCCTCTGGCCCTTGCGAGTGGGGCGTTGCGGTCCGCCCCACTCACGTCACGCATGCCGTATGGCACCTTAAGCAGCGGCTGACATACCAGCGTCTCATGAGGACCATCACAGAGCTCAAGGGGTCGATCACGCCCGCAGCCTGGCGGAGATGGAGATGGCCATGAGGACCGCATGCGCCTCGAGCCTCCGAGGCCCCTGGGCACAGGGGCTCGTGAGATCGGCTCCCGCAGCCCACGTCTGCTACATCAACAACCTTCATCCCCAACATCACCGGGTGACATCTTTAAGTTTTATTTCCGGTGGGAGTGCCTTGAGGCGCATTATTCCCAGGCAGCGTGGGTCGTCCTGCGGCATGTATCCCTTTATTTCATGTCTTTAGCTTATCCTGTTGGGGCGCCCTCGGGCTGCATCATCCCCTAACCGCTCGGGCAGTCAGTGACATGTATCCTCATGCGTTTTCCTTAGGATTATGCTCTTGTTCCACCATGCTTGTTATTTGGTGCCTTTTCACAGGTGGCGAAATCTTGCATGTTAAAGGGGGTGCTGAGCATCGCGACTCGGGGCTCCTACCAGCTCTCCGGCCCTCACCCTCTGGTCTTGTCCATGGCATCGTGACACGGCTTGCCGTGACGGTGAGACCAGCCGAGAGCCGGGACCGGGGCGTGGGGATTGCGTCATCTAACCCAGCTGCGTTAAAGGGGTGCACGAGCATCGCGACTCGGGGCTCCTACCGGCTCTCCGGCCCTCACCCTCTGGTCTTGTCCATGGCATCGCGACACTGGCTTGCCGGCGATGGCTGAGACCAACCGAGCCGGGACCGAGCGTGAAACACCGACATCGGCCAAATTTGCAGGAACACACTCGAAGATAAGGCCCGAGCAGGCGCAACCCGCCTTGAGGTAGGGCCTCGTGAGTCCCTGCGCTGGCTCGGGTGCCCAGCACACCTCGCGAGGCCTCTCGCGCCTCTCCAAAAGCAACTAACGGCAGGACTAACAATCGCCACAGCGAGCTCTTGTTCCTTTGTGGTGAACCTGCGAGGTCCCTCAAGAACCCGGAACTAGCTTCGCCACGCAATCTCTCGCCCGGCCAAGGCACGGACCTGGCGCCGCACCGGGAAGCATTGTCGACCCTCGAGATAAGTCACCCTCGGACACACTAGTCATCGCTACACCATCCCCACACTCAATGCAACTCCGTGTTAGCACGTCGCTCTCCTTTCTTACGAATGATGGCTGCTTGGCGCCAAGGGGACCCCACGAGCATCGCGACTCGGAGAGCTCTTACGGACCTCGGGCGCTCACCTCCCCAGCCTTGACCACGGCATCGCGACACAGCATACCGGCGGCGGTGATGCCGCCTTGGGCTGGGACACAGCCGGTAGCGAGCACCAAGCCCTCACAGTGCGAAATGAAGAAAGCGAGCTAGAAGCGGAATGGCGTCCGCATTGCCTCATAATAAGGGCCATATTGAAAACGAAGCTACAAATATCTTACAAGCCCGCGAGTACATTCTTAGCTCCTCGCGAGGAACAAAAAGCGAATCCTAAGAGTCCTATCTCTGAGGGACCACAGCGGCGAGCGCCATCATCAGCGATGGGCCACCGGTCCGGGCCAACCCCATCGGATCGAGGCGGCGGCGACCCTATGAGCTTCACTTTTGCTCAGGGGCGGCGCGAGCTCGAGGGCTCGTAAGCTGTCGTTGCTTGTCTCGGCGTCATGAAGAGCTTCGGTGGTCATTTGGATCCTCCGGCGCCTTCGTCGCTGAAAAGCTGCCCAAGGGAGTGGTCGGTCGGCCTCCGATCTCACCACAATGAGGGCCCGACCGCCCCTCCGGGGCAGCACTCAGCCGGCGACCCTCCGGTGTCGAAGAGCTTGAAGGATATCACGAAGCGTCGTCGTACTCCGGTGGATCGTGAGGCGCCCCTCGTCCTGGAGACCGGGCAACCTCGTCCCGGCCTCGAGTCATGAAGACCTCGCCCGGGGCAACTCTGCGACCTACTGCCCGGTCGGCGAAGTGCTGCAGACCGGCGTGTTGCTGACCCGAGTCCGAGGGCTCCCCCCCTGCCCGGACGGCGGGCGAAGAAAGAAGAATGTCACAGCCCAGATCAACCCTAGAGCTTGCTTGTAACTAGTAGCATTGCATCCATGCATCATGTTTAATTTCCATGAAATTTGAAATGGGGATGATCAAGCCCTAGCACTAAAGCAATTCAAATAGGTTCAAATTCAAAATATTTTCAAAAACCCAAAGTGGTTTGCAAAAATGTTCATGATTAATGGAAAAAGGTGAAAACCATATCCGGTGATGGATATTTTTCCAAGACATTTTGGATTTTGAATAAACCATATTGTATTTGAATTGGGGCATTTAAATACTATTAATATTTTAAATGCTCCAACAATTTTGAAAATAGTTAAGGGCCTCTGTAATAATTCAGTTAATGCCCATAATTATTTTCAGGATTTATTTAAATGGTTTAGTATTTTACTAAACTAAAACAAAGCAGAAAAGTAGAAAACAGAAATATAAAAAAACGGCTGCACAGGCCTGCACAGCTAGCCAAGCCCAACCTCCTTCCCCCCACCTGTTGGCGGCCCGGTTGGCCAGCCAGCCTACCCCCACCGCTCATCGTCTTCCTCTGCGGAAAGGCGGGCGGCGTGGCCCAGCGATGCAGCGGCCACCTCCTGCTTGGAGGCCTCCCCTTCGATCGATCCGCGTCTGGCGCCACGCACCCCACAGGCCCTCTCACTCTTCCCGTACCCCTCTCCCTCCCTCTCTCGCTCTGCGCCTCGTGCCCGAGCCCGCCCGTCGCCGCCGCTCGCCATAGCCGTGCCACCCCTCCTCCCTCGCCCATCCAACATGCCCCAAAGACTCGCCCCTCCGTCCCGTCAACCCCCCCAGGGCCCGCAAGCGGTTCACCACAACCCGCCATCGGCCTTTCTTCAACCTCGGGACCGCCCGGCCATCACCGTCAAATTCGTCGGCTCGGACCGTCCCGACCTCGCCCGGCGCCCGTCGTCATCGCCGTGAGCCCCTGCTCCAAACCCTCTTCCTCCCTTGCGTTCGTACACCCTAGCTCCATTCCCGCCCGTGCAGAGCTCTGCCGCCCGGCCATGTCACCGCCGCCGCTACAATCCGCGAGGTTTGCGCTGGCCGTCGCCCGAGTTCATCTTGCTCCTAGGGCCTAACACCACCAGCTCCTTCCCACGAGCTCCCTAGTGCCATGCCGTTGAGGCCCGAGCTCCGGCCGCCGCCAGCTCGCTTCCGGTGAACCGGCCACCCCGCACCTCCCGTTGGTCTCCCCGGATCTTGCAGACCCGGGCTCCCTCCACAGTGCCCTCGGTAGCGCCTGACCGCTGCCCTAGCATCACTCCGGTGAGCCTCCGCACTTGAGAAATGTGGTCGTCGCCCGGCCATGCTCCGGTGAGTGTCGGCGTGGCATCATTAGCACCTAATCCATGACCAAACCACCCCCGGCCGGTGACCGTGGGCCCCAGGCCAAGTCGAACCACAGTCACTGCGGGTTTGACCGGAGTTTAACCACTGAGTCAGCGGCGTGTGGCCCCACACGTCAGGTTTGACCTAGGTTATTCTTTGTGTGATGTGACCTCGGTGGCCTTAATAACTAGGTTTCTAGATTTAATTTAATTCAGGAAATTCGGAAAATGCCTAAACTTCAATAAATCATAGAAATTCAACACGTAACTTCGGATGGAAATAATTTATATATGAAAATGATCAGAAAAATATGAAGAATCTGTTTATGCCATGATCATGCATGTTTGAACAAGTTAACATCACTGAATAGGATGAATCATGATTAGGGTAATTTATGAAATAGCATTTGGAGTTGGAGTTCAACCTTGTTTGAATTCCACTTCAACTAACGGATTATTATTGCATTAGGTGAATTCAGTACCTTAATATGACATGTCATTCATGTGAATGTGCATTGCATTGATTGTGTTCTCTCTTGTTTGCGGTAATTGTCCCCTCGGTGAGCGATGTCAAACGATGAGTTCGATGACACCGATGAAGAACTATATTATCTTGAAGTGCCGGGCAAGCAAAACCCCTTGTTCATTCGATACAATCCCACTCTCTCGCTCCTGCTCTATTTTCTGCATTAGGACAACAACGACTCATGTGTTACTTGCTGCGGTAGCTGAACCCTTGATCCTTTGCATGACTGTCATTCCACGATAATTAGATGAAACCCACTAGCATGAGTAGGAGTTGTTTGAGCCATGTTGTGCCTACTCATTTATGCTTGTTTGTCATGCACTCTCTGCTTAGAGTTGAGTGGGTCGATTCATCGGGAATGAATTGGAAAGTGGTGAACATGTCCTACTGTGTGTGAACTAAGTGTGTGAACACGATTTGGTAAAAGGTAGCGGTGAGAGGCCATGTAGGAGTACATGGTGGGTTGTCTCATTGAAGCCGTCCTCGAGGAACTGAGTTACGTGTTTGTGATCCATGAGCAGTTACTACCACACATTGGGTTCGGTAACTCGACCCTCTCGACTTATTAATCAACTTGATCTCTGTCCGGGAGTTGCAACTAGTTTACGGTGTTTGTAGGTAGTGTTAGTAGTCTACCAAGTGGCACCCGTGCAGGTGGGCTTGGGACAGACTAAACCTGATGTACGGTGTACCAAGTGGCACCGGTTGGTGGGCTTAGGAACCCTGCTCACATCGTTTGGGGCCGTGGCGACACCCGGCGGATCTCCTTGCGGATGGAACCGAATAGGCGATAAACACTGGACGAGAGACTTGTGTGGTTAGTCGGTCGTGGCCGACTCCCTCGCCCGGCTTCCGCTTGAAGGTTGCCGAGGTACATGGCGTGTCTGAGGCGATAAGTGGCGAGGCGTGTGTGAAAAGTACACCCTGCGGGGTTATCATTATCTATTGAATAGCGGTTCCTCGGATATGGAAACTTGGACCTTGCATAGTTCATAGACAAGTGAAAGTGGATACTCTAAAATCGCAAGATAGCGTGAGTGCTATGGATGGCGTTCTCGTGGGTAGGCGGGGCGGATCCATAGTGGTGTATTGATATGGTGAATATGTGGACTCGTGTGCGCCACCTCAAAGAGTTACTTGCGTTCGTAGTTCGGGATAGCCACCGAGTCAAAGCTGGCTTGCTGCGGTCAAACTCCACCACCCCTTTGATAATGATGCATATGTAGTTAGTTACGATGTAAGTCTTGCTGAGTACAATTGTACTCACGTTTGCTTATTTATGTTTTGCGAGAGGCGTCGGTCTCGCTAGTAGTTCACGTGGACTTGACGTTTAGCTTGTTACCTCAGCTACGATCTTGTGCCTCGGCGGGATCTGGTAGATAGTCGGGCTTCTCGGCCTTTTCATTTATAGTTATGCGTACGGACATGTTTAGCTTCGCTTGTGCTTTGACTTGTATGCTCACGAGTGTTGGGTCATGAGACCCATGTTTGTAATATCTCGCTCCTCGGGCCTAATGAATAATATTTGAGTCGTAGAGTTATGTTGTGATGCCATGTTGTATCTCGCATATTGAGCATAATGTGTGTATGTTTGAAATGCTTGGTATGTGTGGGATCCGACAAACTAGTTGTTTATCCTTGGCAGCCTCTCATATGGGAAATGTAGTCTCGTGCTTACGGCGATAGTAGTCGCTTCTGACCCGGTTCACGAGTCTGCTAGCCCAGCACTCTTGCTTGGACACTTGGTGGCGGCATGTGTTTCACCTCGTTCCTATATACATCCCTTGAAATGTCACGCGGTGTTATTGAGTCTGCCTAGCCTGCTACAGCCGGGATACGGAGTCTGTTAGCCAGTGCTACAGCCGAATATATCGTTGATGACCGACATGCTCGATGTGATTCATGTATGCCTGTCCCCATAGGTTAAGCGCCGCTTTGGGTTCACGACTAGCCATGTCGGCCGGGTTCTTTGTCATATGGATGCTAGCGACACTATCATATCGTGAGCCAAAAGCATAAGCGGTCCGGGCCATGGTAAGCGACACCGTGGGAATACCGTGCGTGAGGCGCAAAGTGATATGATGTGTTACATGCTAGATCGGTGTGACTTAGGATCGGGGTCTGACAGCGTTGGTATCGAGCTGTTGCTGTGGGATTACCAAGCCAAACTGGTGAAGTTGTGTCTAGAAATGCTTTAGTTATGTAAGGAATTGATTGTGGAAGGAGCGTAAGGCTCTTTTACTCCTTATACCTCATGGCCTTGATCAGGTCATCCTCTTCTCTTCTCGGGGTTTAAGAACTAGGCTTCTCATCTATCTATCGAGGATGGCGTGTTACTAATCCATAGACCTTTAAGATTGTTGGTTTTAATCCCATTTCAGTTCCTACTATTTACGTATGATAGCTGTTGATCTCGAGAATCTTGTTATGATGTTGTTGAGTGGTTATGCCACCATTTTCTAGGATGTCTCAAATCATTTTGAGCATTTACAGCCGTTATCTTGTCGAGTCATCGAGGTCTCTAAATAGTCGATGCATTTGCAAATCCTTTCTTTCCGTTCCGATGTCCTTTTGGTGAGAATAAGCACACTAACGGTGCGTTGAGGTACTTTATTGCCTCGACATATATGTTGGAACTATTATTATGACCCTAGGTGTTTAGGAAGTCACCTAGCAATTTAGCAATGCTTTTGTATCCCAAGTGTGATGATTACGGCCATCATTTTGAAAGCATCCGTGATGCCATTTAGTAGTAGGTATTCTACTCTGGGTTCTTGAACCGAGATTCATCCTACTTCATGTTGTTAGTATTTGCTAGTGCCTTTAGGATATTAGTAACCTTTGCGATAGTCCTCGAGGTCCGTGGTATTTCCTTCTTCCAAATACTATGAACGCTTATGGCGAAGTTCTTTTGAACCAAAACATCACAATAAGAGTGCTCTTGAGGGTACTCCATTCATATTGTGACTCTGCCAATTCTACCTTTACGCATGGATTATCCGGAAGAAATGTTGAGCTTGCTTCGACATACTAATCGTGCATCCACAACTCGAGAAAATTATATGTTCCTTTGAGTTGTTCTCTTTAGTTGTATCCGACCTTCCTCTATCAATTGATAGTCAAGGGTATGTGTGCATTTGTTTCATCGATGCTTTTATCCTTGTGGTCCGTCAAGCCATTCTATTCCGGAATGACTAGGAGAAACAAACTCGATACCTCATCCATTTCTAGGATTGGGTCAAAGTAGTTGTATCCATGAGATCAAAATGCCAATTCAGCTTTTGATTCTGTTCTACCTGAAGTATTGCCATCTTATGTCAAGAATGTCATGGGAATTGCACAACCTCCTAGGAATTCTTGATGCGGTGATACTTCTCACCATCATTGTTCATTTCTCGGTTCCGTGTTGATGCAACGGAAGCCGACAAGTGGTGTGATGTGTGAAATCAATACCCGAGCAACTTGTTGCTTGGTAGTGAATGGACAATATTCTCATTCTTAGCGTGTTGGTTATTAAATCATCATCCTAAGATTGATCGTGCTACCTAGTCCTTATTTACGGTGCACACTTGATTGATGAGTTAGGATTGTGTCAAGTCCTCACTCATTTGATCATTCGTCTTGCCCTGAAAAGCAAGATTGTTCTCGAGCTTAGTAACATATCGGTGGTTCATGACTTTCCAAATATCTTCTTGGAAGTGTTATCGGGTTGTCACTGACTGCTATGTTGAGTTCGTGATCAATTGGTTTCTTCTAAACCACCCTTCTCCAAGAATCTGTGTTGGATACCCTGAGCTAGTTGGTTAAGCTAGACAACAACTTGGAGAGTTGGAAGATAAAAGCTTGTCCAACCTAGTTCATTCAAAGGGATATTCTTGTGTAGTGTGTGTTGAAGAAAGATGATATCTTCATCGATTGGTCCTGTGATCGATTCTTTGGATCTATTGTCATATCAACCCTTTGACTTGAGTGTGGGCCATTGTCAAGTCAAATCAGAACCAACGATATTCGTAATGTTGTCTTACTCGTGGTTGATCCCTCGAGCATACACCATTATATCTTTGGTGCGACCAATGCTATCACCGTGTTCACATGATGGTGGAAGTCGATGATATGGAAATTCCGATGAGTTCTTTGTTGAGCCCATCGGTAGCATTTGTCTCCCCATGAGTCATGTTGAACATCAACCTAGTGTTGGAAACTTGTGTAAGCATTTCTTCGTGTGCCGTTCATGAAGCCTATGTTTGGATGTAAGTAGTGACTTCCTCTAATTCATGTGCATCGATGTAAGTTGCCGCCATGAATTTGAGAAAGGTTTGTTTTGCCTCCTCGGAATCATCCCAATTCAGTCATGCATCGTGCGAAGTATTCTATGGTTGGAGACTTGCATCTTCATTCTACATGTGTCCCTAGCACACCAAGCCCTGATTGATTTGTTCAAGGAGAAGTTCCCTCTTAAGAGCATGCCTTATGCAAGGACTTCAATATCCTCGATGATGGTTCCCCACGAACTTGGTAGTGTTTTATTATAAGACTACTACGTGGTCATGTTTATCGGGACAACGTGTTCACATGTTTATAGCGAGAACCAGCTCATGTTTTGGAGCTTGCTACCTTAGTTCATATCGAGAATCTCATAGCGTTATCTCGTCGGTTTGTGTTGCAACCTTTCCCTTTCAGACATCTTGAGTCTGAAATATCCTAACACCAACCAGATCTGAATCTCGAGGCAGATATGATGGTTGGAACATTCAAACGATTGCATTTCGTTCCCACCTTGCACCGTCCTTGTGCCATTTCACTATGGGCTGCCTTCTTAGTAATTTCTGTTCAAGATCATCCTCAAAAGTGGACTTACCATGGGTCCCCTCCACCTCCGATGATAAGCAAAATCATCCATTGCGTTGTCTTCAACAAGGTAGTCCACATCATCCATTCTAGTCCGGGTGTACCATTCCTTTGCATTCCACCAAATGATCGCTTGTGATTGCCTTAGGCTGGTATAAAGAGTTCCAATGATCTATGGATCAAAAGTAATTCTTTTGCCACTTAAGGGAATAGTTCTTTGCGTCACCTTTCTCGAGGTGCCCCGTTGTTGGATCATGGTAAATATTTCCTCGCCACCTTGACACCATCCACCATCTCCCTAAGCGTGGAATTGTTGCCACCAATCAAACCCCGTTGTTGTTCTTCCATCCCTCTCGATGTATTTTGTGTCTCAACTCGAGATGTGTCACCGTCTCGGTCCGTGAGTCGATCATGTTTACTTGATCTTCGTGAAGATCGAATCATGTAGGTTTTCCCCTTCTTTACATTGTCGTGTCGGTGAAGACCTCGAAAGCAAGGCGTCAAGACTAAGATGATGGAATGAATCAACATCTTGAGAGGGCAAATGGATCATGAAGATTGTGATAGTTTGTGACTTCCCTTTTCCTCTTACCTCCGTCTTGAATCTCGGCGAGATTCTTGTTTAGTGAGGGTGGTATCACTGACCCAGATCAACCCTAGAGCTTGCTTGTAACTAGTAGCATTGCATCCATGCATCATGTTTAATTTCCATGAAATTTGAAATGGGGATGATCAAGCCCTAGCACTAAAGCAATTCAAATAGGTTCAAATTCAAAATATTTTCAAAAACCCAAAGTGGTTTGCAAAATGTTCATGATTAATGGAAAAAGGTGAAAACCATATCCAGAGGTGATGGATATTTTTCCAAGACATTTTGGATTTTGAATAAACCATATTGTATTTGAATTGGGGCATTTAAATACTATTAATATTTTAAATGCTCCAACAATTTTGAAAATAGTTAAGGGCCTCTGTAATAATTCAGTTAATGCCCATAATTATTTTCAGGATTTATTTAAATGGTTTAGTATTTTACTAAACTAAAACAAACAGAAAATAGAAAGCAGAAATATAAAAAAAGAGAAACTGTACAGCCTACTGGCGCCCCATGGTAACCTCCTTCCCCCCCTTTGGCCGGCCAGTTGCCAGCCCACCCTACCCCCACCGCTCATCGTCTTCCTCTGCGCCGGAAAGGCGGCGTGTGTGCCCAGCGATCTGCATGCCACCTCCTGCCCACCTTGTGCCAGGCCTCCCCTTCCGATCTGATCGCGTCTGGCGGCCACGCACCCCAGGCCTCTCACTCTTCCCTGCCCCTCTCCCCTCCTCTCTCTCGCTCTGCGCCTCGTGCCCGAGCCGCCGTCGCCGCCGCTTCGCCATAGCCGTGCCACCGTCTCCCTCGCCCATCAACATGCCCCAAAGACTCGCCACTCCATCCCGTCAACCCCACCGAGCCCATAAGCGGTTCACCACAACCCGCCATCGGCGCTTTCTTCAACCTCGGGACCGCCGGCCATCACCGTCAAATTAAATCGGCTCCGGACCGTCCCGACCTCGCCCGGCGCCCGTCGTCATCGCCGTGAGCCCTGCTCCAAACCCTCTTCCTCCCCTTGCGTTCGTACACCTAGCTCCATTCCCGCCGTGCCCGAGAGCTCTGCCGCGCCGGCCATGTCACCGCCGCCGCTACAATCAGCGAGGTTTTGCGCGTGACGTCGCCCGAGTTCATCTTGCTCCTGGGGCCTAACACCACCACCAGCTCCTTCCCACGAGCTCCCTAGTGCCATGCCCGTTGAGGCCCGAGCTCCGGCCGCGCCATGAGCTTCGCTTCCAGCGCCACCGGCCACCCCCGCACCTCCCGTTGGTCTCCCCGGATCGCTTGCAGACACGGGCTCCCTCTGGTGCCCTCGGTAGCGCCCAGCCGCTGCCTAGCATCACTCCGTGAGCCTCCCCGCGAAATGTGGTAAATGTGGCCATGCTCGGTGAAGTGTCGGCGTGGCATCATTAGCACCTAATCCACTGACCAAACCCCCCCCGATGCGTGGCCGTGGGCCCCGAGGGCCAAGTCGAACCCAGTCACTGCGGGTTTGACCGGGTTTAACCACTTTTGAGTCAGCGGCGTGTGGCCCCACGTCGGGTTTGACCTAGGTTGACTCTTGCCTTGATCTTGACCTCGGTGGCCTTAATAACTAGGTTTCTAGATTTAATTTAATTCAGGAAATTCGAGAAAATGCCCTAAACTTCAATAAATCATAGAAATTCAACCGTAACTTCGGATGGAAATAATTTATATATGAAAATGATCAGAAAAATATGAAGAATCTGTTTATGCCATGATCATGCATGTTTGAACAAGTTAACATCACTGAATAGGATGAATCATGATTAGGGTAATTTATGAAATAGCATTTGGAGTTGGAGTTCAACCTTGTTTGAATTCCACTTCAACTAACAGATTATTATTGCATTAGGTGAATTCAGTACCTTAATATGACATGTCATTCATGTGAATGTGCATTGCATTGATTGTGTTCTCTCTTGTTTGCGGTAATTGTCCCTCCGGTGAGCGATGTCAAGCGATGAGTTCGATGACACCGATGAAGAACTATATTATCTTGAAGTGCCGAGGCAAGCAAAACCCCTTGTTCATTCGATACAATCCCTCTCTCGCCCTGCTCTATTTTACTGCATTAGGACAACAACGACTCATGTGTTACTTGCTGCGGTGGCTGAACCCCTTGATCCTTTGCATGACTGTCATTCCACGATAATTAGATGAAACCCACTAGCATGAGTAGGAGTTGTTTGAGCCATGTTGTGCCTACTCATTTATGCTTGTTTGTCATGCACTGCTCTTGCTTAGAGTTGAGTCGGGTTCGATTCATCGGGAATGAATTGGAAAGTGGTGAACATGTCCTCACTGTGTGTGAACTAAGTGTGTGAACACGATTTGGTAAAAGGTAGCGGTGAGAGGCCATGTAGGAGTACATGGTGGGTTGTCTCATTGAAGCCGTCCTCGAGAACTGAGTTACGTGTTTGTGATCCATGAGCAGTTACTACCACACATTGGGTTCGGTAACTCGACCCTCTCGACTTATTAATCAACTTGATCTCTGTCCGGGAGTTGCAACTAGTTTACGGTGTTTGTAGGTAGTGTTAGTAGTCTACCAAGTGGCACCAGTGCAGGTGGGCTTGGGGACAGACTAAACCTGATGTACGGTGTACCAAGTGGCACCGGTTGGTGGGCTTAGGAACCCTGCTCACATCGTTTGGGGCCGTGGCGACACCCGGCGGATCTCCTTGCGGATGGAACCGAATAGGCGATAAACACGGGCGAGAGACTTGTGTGATTAGTCGGTCGTGGCCGACTCCTCGCCCGACTTCCGCTTGAAGGTTGCGAGGTACATAGCGTGTCTGAGGCGATAAGTGGCGAGCGTGTGTGAAGAAGTACACCCTGCGGGGTTATCATTATCTATTGAATAGCGGTTCCTCGGATATGGAAACTTGGACCTTGCATAGTTCATAGACAAGTGAAAGTGGATACTCTAAAATCGCAAGATAGCGTGAGTGCTATGGATGGCGTTCTCGTAGGTGAGCGGGAGGCGGATCCATAGTGGTGTATTGATATGGTGAATATGTGGACTCGTGTGCCACCTCAAAAGAGTTACTTGCGATCGTAGTTCGGGATAGCCACCGAGTCAAAGCTGGCTTGCTGCGGTCAAACTCCACCACCCCTTTGATAATGATGCATATGTAGTTAGTTACGATGTAAGTCTTGCTGAGTACAATTGTACTCACGTTTGCTTATTTTATGTTTTGCGAGAGGCGTCGGTCTCGCTAGTAATTCCACGTGGACTTGACGTTTAGCTTGTTACCTCAGCTACGATCTTGTGCCCTCGGCGGGATCGGTAGATAGTCGGGCTTCTCAGCCTTTTCATTTATAGTTATGCGTACCCGGACATGTTTAGCTTCGCTTGTGCTTTGACTTGTATGCTCACGAGTGTTGGGTCATGAGACCCATGTTTGTAATTCTCGCTCCTCGGGCCTAATGAATAATATTTGAGTCGTAGAGTTATGTTGTGATGCCATGTTGTATCTCGCATATTGAGCATAATGTGTGTATGTTTGAAATGCTTGGTATGTGTGGGATCCGACAAACTAGTTGTTTATCCTTGGCAGCCTCTCATATGGGGAAATGTAGTCTCGTGCTTACGGCGATAGTAGTCGCTTCTGACCGGTTCACGAGTCCTGCTAGCCCAGCACTCTGCTTGGACACTTGGCTGGCGGCATGTGTTTCACCTCGTTCCTATATACATCCCTTGAAATGTCACCGCGGTGTTATTGAGTCTGCCTAGCACTGCTACAGCCCGAATACGGAGTCTGTTAGCCAGTGCTACAGCCGAATATATCGTTGATGACCGACATGCTCGATGTGATTCATGTATACTGTCCCCATAGGTTAAGCGCCGCTTTGGGTTCACGACTAGCCATGTCGGCCGGGTTCTTTGTCATATGGATGCTAGCGACACTATCATATCGTGAGCCAAAAAGCATAAGCGGTCCGGGCCATGGTAAAGCGACACCGTGGGAATACCGTGCGTGAGGCGCAAAGTGATATGATGTGTTACATGCTAGATCGGTGTGACTTAGGATCGGGGTCTGACGACAAGGAAGCGAACCCAAGACTTAGGAGGCTGTGGCGGCAGCGGCCACGACCTCCGGAAGGAGCCCTCGGCGTGGACTCGAGGGGAAGCGCACCTGTCGTGACTCGCCCGGCGTCGTCGGTGGCCCGCTAATGGCGCAGGCGCCCACCTCCGCCAGGGGCCACCAATTTGCGCATTACAAGGGAAGAGGGAACCCTGGTGGCGGCCGCCGCTTTGCGGCTTGCAGGCGCCTCCTCGCAGCAGCAGCTCCTGCCATGACACGGAGGGCAAGCCGCTTCTTTGGGGGCGGGTCGGGATCCTCTTGAGGAGCCTTTCCCTTCTCTTCCACTGGAGAGCCGCGGATCGGAGCCATGGCAGCCCGGGCAGAACGAGGAAGAGGAGAAGTAGAAGGATGGAAAGGCGCGCGCCGTTCCATACTTATTGGGCGGAGGCCAACCGTCGGCCTCCACGATCACCGGTCATAATGCCCAGCTCTGCATGCGAGGACACAGCCGAATCCAGGCGGTTACCAAGGCGTCGTGGGGGCAGGCTCCCGTCCAATCAACGCATACGCGTCGCCCAAGGCAGCGGGCTGTTAGGGCCTGACGCCGCACTTGCCCCTTCGCCTCTCGGCCACGGCCAAGGTCGGGCGCGCCGTGGCCCCGGGGCTCTTGTCGGCGTTGCAGGAGCAGGGGTCCCAGACTTGCACACTGCGGCCTGCGGCGTGGCTCAAGGAGGCCTAGGACAGCCCATCTTCATCAACACAAACTCAAGACCCTCGCGAGGGCAAGCCTCATGAGGCGGGCGACTAGGGCTTCCTCGAGCCACGACCTCGTCGAGGCTGGCTCACGAGGCGGAGAGTTCAAGGCAGGGTACCTCGCGAGGTGCCGTGGCATAAACCATGGCGACCAAGGCGCCCGATCGAGGCGCCCGGCCAGCGTGGCGTCCTCCTTTCCTCTTTGGTGCAAAGGGAGCAAGCGCGAGCAAGAACATCAAGCAAAGGCATCCGTTTGATTGCAACAAGACCAAGACCAGCCCCAGCGGCTGGAAGGAGTCATCGTGGAGCCCAGCGGGCGTCATCACCAGAGCCTTTGGCAGGCGAGGACCAACTTTAGTCAGGATAAGTGTACCTGCTGTTCCCCTTCAAAATGGCCAATTGTTGGCGCCCTTCCCGCTCAATATTTGGGAAGAGGCCCAGGGCCTTCGTCTATATAAGTAGAGCTAGCCACCATAGTAGGAGGGACGATCGGATAGAGGCAGATCCGGCACTTGGAATCGAGAGAGAGAGACCCGATCCTCAAGCTAGAGCGACGGGATACCACTTAGCAGTTCATCACACCCACCAGAACAGACCCTCGCGAGGCTGTTCTTCCTATCTTATTCTTCATCAGCCCAGAGGCAATCCACTACACCACAAACTAGAGTAGGGTATTACACCTAGCAGTGGCCCGAACTAGTATAAATCTCGTGTCTCTTGTGCTGTTCTTGCGAGTAGTTTAGGTTCTGCGATTGGCCAGTGCGAGGCGGTGGAGGATTGGATCTCATACGCGCGAGTTGAACCTCAAGGTCTGCGGAACCCGAAATCCGGCAGGGCTGGCGCGAGTCGAGCTCGATCTCTTAGATTTATCGGCGCTGCGGGGCGGACCCAAGCATAGGCGCCCGTGCGGTATCCCCGTTGCGGGATCAGCAAGGCGGGTTAGCAACACGCGAGGCGCGAGGGGCAACTCCGTGGGTAATAAGACAACAGGGTAATGTCAAACAACCATGATAACTCGGGCATGCATCTTTGATGCGGAGTACATAAACCAAAGTGGTGCGCTTGCGGGACTGACCACGACAACAGAAGATAATAAAGCCCAAGGGGGGCACCCTCAATTGAACAAACCAAAAAGTCACCTGGCACCATCGTTGAAGAAGTGTTGGAGTAGCTGAAGATGCGCGTCGCAGAAGTCTCTCCTCACGAGCCGTCCGGCTCCTGAGTCTCGGGGGGCTCCGGAGATCCGGGAGGCTCGCGAGGGTCCAGCGCCTCCTTCACCAGGACTGCCTAGCGCCTGGCCTCGTGTGCCACCAGGATGCCCTGCATGTAGCGCTGGTGCATGGCAGCTACGTCTGGGAGGCCGAAGGGCATGCGAATGTAGCTATGAGGGCGGCCTCTGCGTCGGCCCGATCTTGGAATGACGATGGAGCTCGGAGAAGCGACCTTTGTTGAGTCTGGAATGTTGGCCTTGAGACATGCAGCTTGCCACCCATGTCGGCGGCAGTGCGCCAGTGATCTTGGTGGCGCTCACCGCGCATGGCTCGCGCCTCCTGAAGCTCTTACATCGCCTTGGTGATGAACTCCTGAGCGCCTGGCGCCTCGCGCCCTGCGCCCTGCCCATGGAAGCATGCGTTGAAGCACACTTAAAGCACAAGTGCTCCCTAGGTGGTTTTGGTAATTAATGACAACATATCTCTTGTTGGACTAACACTTTTATCTAGTATGTTTCAGATAAGTTCAACAATGGAGTGGCATGGACTAAAGGATGTGGGAACTCCTTCAAGATGATAAGGACAAAGGATTGGCTAAAGCTTCAAGCTCAAGACTCTTCATTTTACATTTTAGTGATCCAAGATCACATTGAGTCTATAGGAAAAGCCAATACTATCAAGGAGGGATGAGGTGTTGTAATGAGCCTCTTGCTTCAAAGTGCTTAGTGATATGCTCCAAATACCCTCAACTACTTTCCCACTTCCACACATATGTCCTAAACCTAAAGTCAAGCTCATTGCCCCGATTCTTTCTATCCAGGCGCCATCGAGTTTGGATGTCTTAGCCACTGCCACAAACCCTAGGCAAATCGGTCTCACCGATAGGGATCTCGGTCTCACGAGATGGGATTATAATCTCTCGTGTATGTCCATTATCAAAATCGGTCTCACGAGTTTGAGCAATCGGTACTACCGAGATTACAATGCAAACTCTCTAGTTAAATTATTATCAAAATCGGTCCCACCGAGTTTGATAATCAGTCAACCAAGTTTGCTGACCAACTCTCTGGAAAGCTTATTACCAAAATCGGTCCCACGAGTTTGTGTGTCAGTCTTACCGAGATTACGTTATTCCCTAATCCTAACGAATCGGTCCCACGAGTTGCATTCAAGTCCACGAAAACCCTAAGGGTCACTAGGTTTACTAAAATCGGTCGACCGAGTTTGTTGATTCGATCCCACGAGATTGGTAAATTGTGTGTAATGGTTAGATTTTGTGTGGAGGCTATATACCCCTCCACCTCCTCTTCATTCATGGAGAGCCATCGGTGAACCTACACTTCCAGCATCCTATTTACGAGAGAGAACTACCTACTCATGTGTTGAGGCCAAGATATTCCATTCCTACCTTATGAATCTTGATCTCTAGCCTTCCCCAAGTTGCTTTCCACTCAAACCCTCTTTCCACCAGATCCAAATCCTATGAGAGAGAGTTGAGTGTTGAGGAACTATCATTTGAAGCACAAGAGCAAGGAGTTCATCATCAACACACCATTTGTTACTTCTTGAGAGTGGTGTCTCCTAGATTGGCTAGGTGTCACTTGGGAGCCTCAGACAAGATTGTGGAGTTGAACCAAGGAGTTTGTAAGGCAAGGAGATCGCCTGCTTCGTGAAGATCTACAGCTAGTGAGGCAAGTCCCCGTGGGCGGCGGCCATGGTGGGATAGACAAGGTTGCTTCTTCGTGGACCCTTCGTGGGTGGAGCCCTCCGTGGACTCGGCATGGCCGTTACCCTTCGTGGGTTGAAGTCTCCATCAACGTGGATGTCGATAGCACCACCTATCGGAACCACGCCAAAAACATCTATGTCTCCAAATTGCGTTTGAATCCTCCAATCCCTTCCCTTTACATTCTTGCAAGTTGCATGCTTTATTTTCGGCTGCTCATATACTCTTTTCATGCTTGCTTGCTATATGTTGTGAATGTTAAACTTGTGCCTAAACTCCTCAAACTTAAAGAAACTTAAAAACTGCAACTTTGGTACTTAGTGTCTAATCACCCCCCTCTAGACACCTCTTCTCAAGGTCCTACAAGTGGTATCGAGCATTGGTCTCCATTGCCTTGGTTTAATCACCATTGGAGGAAGATGGATGAGTCTACTTTGGGAGTCTTAGACATAGAGTGCCTATTCTTGATGGAGAGTATTTTCAGTGAGTGGAAAAATGAGATGCTTGTTATTTTCAATCAATATCAGTTTAACAAGTACATTGCTCGCCCTTGTGCACCTTATGTTGATCCTATGCATCCAACCCATGGTGAGTCAATTGACATGGTTAGGAATCGAACTCCGAACTTAACATTAGAGGATTGCCTAGAAACTTGATTGGATGTTTGCCTACTTTTAAGTGTGCCTACACCTTATGGAAATTTCTTGAGGAACGATTTCCAGATTATTTCTTGAAAAATCTAGATGAAATTCTCCATAATTCTATTGCTTTGAGCAAAATGAATACTAGTGATCCTACGTTTGGTGATCGTCTATTTGAGCTTACAAACCTTATGCGTGCCAAAGGAAATGTTGGTATTATTAGTGACATTATTTCGAAGCTATAAAATTCATAGACAAGATTATTGTCAAACTCATTCTAATGAATCACCCTCTCTAGGATTTGATCCACCACATGGCGGTGTTGAACATGGATACTATGATGAGGATGATGATAGTGACTTGATCTTGATGATACAATGAGACATTTTGGTCTTATGGCAAATCTTGAGGATATATGTCGGGAGGAAAGGAATGGGTTCTTGATAGTGGATGTACCGATTACATGACGGAGATAAAGACATGTTTACGTGAGCTTGCTGATAATGATAGTCCTCGAAAGTATGTCACTTTCGGTGACAACTCAAAGGGTAAGGTGGTTGGCCTCGGTAAGGTGGCCATATCACATGATAGCTCCATACAAAATGTTATGCTCGTAGAATCTCTTGGTTTACAACTTACTTTCGATTATCTAGACTTGCTAATTTCGGTTTCAATGTTCTATTTACTGAAGTAGATTGCCAAGTGTTTCGTCGAGATAATCATAAAATGGTCTTTCTTGGTGTGCGTAGAGGTGATCTATACATTGTTGATTTCACTAAAAGGCTCAACCTAAAACTTGCTTCATTGCTAAATCCTCAAAAGGTTGGTTATGGCATAGGCGATTAGGTCATGTTGGTATCACGAAACCTTGACAAGCTTATTAAGGGAATCATATCCTTGGAGTTAATGATGTCATATTTGATAAGGATAGACTTTGCGGTGATTGTCAAGCGGGTAAACAGGTTGGAGGAAGGCATCCGTGAAGAACATCATGACCACGAAGAGGCCACTCGAGCTACTTCACATGGATCTCTTTGGTCCCAACTCTTACAAGAGTCTCGGTGGAAATTCTTTTGGTCTAGTTATAGTTGATGATTTTTATAGATTTACGTGGGCGTTCTTTCTCGATGATAAATTGCAGGTCCAAAAGATCTTCAAAAATTTAGCTAGGAAGGCCCAAAACCAATTTGAAGTGAAGATCAAGAAGGTTCGCGCTGTGCGGGCGGAGTTCAAGAGCATAAATGTGGACACCTTTCTTGGCGAAGAAGGATTTCACACGAGTTCTCGACTCGTACACACCTCAACAAAATGGAGTTGTTGAGAGGAAGAACGGGCGCTCATCGAAATGGCGAGCGATGCTTGATGAGTACAAGGGCGAAGCACTTTTAGGCGAAGCGGTTGAGACAACTTGTCATGCAACAAATCGCTTGTATCTTCACAAGCTACTCGGCAAGGCGGCATCTGAGCTACTCACGGTAACAAACCCCAAGTTGGATACTTTCAGTATTTGGCTCAAAGTGCTACATTCTTGATAAGCATCGTCGTTCTAAATTTGCTCCTAAGTCTCATTGAGGGAGTCCTGGACTAGGGGGTGTTCGGATAGCCAAACTATCATCACGATCGGACTCCAAGACTATGAAGATACAAGATTGAAGACTTCGTCCCGTGTCCGGATGGGACTTTCCTTGGCGTGGAAGGCAAGCTTGGCGTCTGGACATGTAGATCTCCTACCATTGTAACCGACTACGTGTAACTCTAACCTATCCGGTGTCTATATAAACGGAGGGTTTTAGTCCGTGGGACAAACAACAATCATACCATAGGCTAGCTTCTAGGGTTTAGCCTCCTTGATCTCGTGGGAGATCTACTCTTGTACTACCCATATCATCAATATTAATAAAAGCGGGAGTTGGGTATTACCTCCATCGAGAGGGCGAACACAGGTAAAAACATCGTGTCCCTTGTCTCCTGTTACCATCCGCCTAGGCCTTGCGATTGGGACCCCCTACCCGAGATCCGCGGTTTGACACCGACATTGCAGCTTTCATTGAGAGTTCCTGCGTATGCCGTCACCGATAGGCCCGATGGCTCCGATCATCAACAACGGCAGCGGTCGAGGCGAGACTTTTCTCCCGGACAGATCTTCGTGTTGGCGGCTTTACCTTTGCGGGCCAATTAAGCAGCCATCTGGAGCGAATCGAAAAGCTTCGCCCCTGGCGTCGAGTCAGATTTGGAAGATTTGAACTATCACGGCCGATATCGCGGAGACTTGATCTTGCCGGATTGAGCCGTAATAGCGTGCCGCCTTGTCTCGATGGGCATGATCTAGCTCTGCTGTTGAGCGGTGCCACAGAGGCGCACCGACATCGCTCGACCCTTAATCCGGGCGGATACCCCGATCGAGGGCGGCTGGTTGGACACGCCTCGGGGCTCACGATCTCTGGCGATTGGCGGACTCCATCCCTGTCGCTGCGAAGACCTTGACTCGAGGTGCGGACTCCTCTCCGGACTCCGAACTCTCGCGTCCTGCCAATTGAATCCGATTGGGCGCGGTTATGGAGTTCCTTGCCGCGGACATCTTCGGCTTTTCGCCCTTTGGCGACATCCTGAATTCACTAAAGTCTCTCTCTTTATCCAGGAGAGCCTGCCCGGACTACGGAGAGGAAGGTTGGGATGCGGATGATGAAGAAATTCAACACCACCACCACCACTTTGTAGCCTGCATCGATGATTTAACCGACATGCTCGACCGACTCCGAAGACATCGGCGGTATGGGCGGCGATGCGAGAGCGACCAAGACCCAGCGCCTACGAGGGCCTTTGGAAGCCACCTCGTCATATGACATATACATGGTGGACATCCCAAAAAGCGAAGAACAGCGATGGAACAGCGGAGGATGACCCTCAAGAAGCAGCCGAGCGCCCGGCGTCGTGGCGCCGCTCTAAATCCGCCACGGCAAAAGCGGTGATTCCGGCACGGAGATAATAACACCCGGACGGTGCGAAGACAACCCCCCTCCGGCGGGACTCGGCCACGGGGAGGAGGAGAAGCAAGTCCATCTGACAGTCTGGCGAGAAAGAGAGGTCGAGGGCGATAATTATCGCCTCCCTACGAAGATAAGGCAAGCCTAGGCGGCGATGAATTTGTCATGCACGAGGATCCGCCCGAACAGGGGCGTTTCAAGCGCGGGCTTATAGCCACGGCAAGCAGCCTCAAGAAAAAGCAGCAACAACTTAGAGTGACCAAGACTGTTTGGTGACGGATGGTGAAGTCCTTGTGGCGAAAAGTATGAACTGAGCGCCCTCAAAAGCTACCCCAAGCGTAGGCCGTTGCCTCGTCGGAGGAGAAGCACCCAAGTCACTGCGCCGCGACATGGCGGACCAGCCACCTCGTGGCGCATGACGGAAGAAAGCCTCTCGGCCCTCGCTCAAGCCACACCCGGCCGCTCAAAAAGTACCAAGGCACGGGAAAAGCAGCGCCGGACTTGCGAGATATATTGGAGGCTAAGGCAAAACATACAAGATCGATCTCTACGGATCGCATGGGCATGTAACGGCGGGGCGTTTACCGTCACGCCGGATCTGACAAACTGGCGGGCGAACACGATGAACAAAGCTCATATGAGCTATGTCGTGATATATATCTGAGGCGCGCGCACACCCACTATGCTTCACAGATGAAGTAATGGATCATCAAATCCCGAGGGCTTCAAACCCGTAAACATTGAATCATACGATGGTACCCACGAGATCCTGCGGTGCGGATCGAGGACTATCTCCTCCATATCCACATGGCCGCGGTGATGATCTACGCCATCAAATACCTCCCACTCAAGCTTAAGGACCAGATTGGCATTGGCTCAGCAGCTTGCGGCGAGAATCAATTGGTTGTTGGGAGGACACTGGAAGCCGCATTCGCCTTGATAACTTCGGGGCACATATATGCGACCACGAGCGCCGATGACCTTAGCCACATAATTCAACAGCGGAAGAATTGGCGGACAATTACGGACACGGTTCCTAACAAAGAAAAATCAAATCGTTATTTGTCTGGGATCGAGAGGCCCTTGCAGCCTTCAAACATAACATCGCGATGAGTGGCTTGCGGACACCTAGGACAGGAAAAGCCGAAATCCATGGCAGCCCTCACAACACTCATGACCTACTTTTGTGCGGGAGAGGACAGCTGGCTGGCTCGAAGCAACAACTGGCCAAACACCTTGATAGTTCGGATACCAAGGACAGCAATGGCAGGTCAGCGTCGCAACAAGAACAAAGCGCCGCGTGCTTGGCGATAATCTTGAAGATCTGACCGTCAATGCGGATTCGAGAGCTCTAAACCCGGTCGATGGAAGAAGCCATTCAAAAGAAATACCCGGGCCCGTCCAACTTGGACCGAATACTCGATAGCTTGTGCGGATACATGGCACCCGAAAACCAGCCAATCACACCAGCGAGGTTGTTGGGTGTTCAAACAAGCAGGAAAGTTAAGTGTCGAACTCAATGACATGGGGCTGCATAGCGATGGCGAGGAAGAGCCCGGCCGCGAACTATAGAGGACGAAGGGCTTTCCCACACAAGTGTGGACGGTGAACATGATATCGCAACCCATATACCCAAAGGGAGGCGGAGCGTGCGCTAAGGGCGTATCGTGATGGAGCGGTCGCCGAAGTTCAACCCATGGTCTTCTGCTCGATCACCTTTGATTGAAGGACCACCCACTAGCATCCGTAGCGGCGGTTTCGCGCATTGGTTCTTGACCCAATTATCGTGGATTTCACCTCACGAGTCGATGGATGGCGGTAGCAACTGAACTGCTTTATCGAGGATACGGTGTGCAAAATGGGCATAGACCCCTCAAGGATTAAACCTACAAAGCGACCTTTAAAGGCGTCATACAGGTGTAGAGGCCAATTATGCAGGCTCGGTTACACTCGAAGTGGTTTTCGGATCACGGATAACTTCGAAGCGAAGAGTTAATCTTGACATAGTCTCGTTCATGGCGGCTATCACGCCTTTGCTTGGAGCGAACCGCATTTACAAAGTTCAATGCGGTGCCGCTTTTCGCATACCTCAAGCTCAAGATGCGGGCCCTCGAGGGTAACCACGGTCGATGGAGTCAGGACAGGGGTGGGCTTAGAGCCTGAGGGTCTTGCCCCCCCCCGCGCTGAGTGCAGGAGGTTGCCTTGTGGCGCCTCTGCGCCACCTCCTCTTGACCAGGCCCCCTTGGGGCACCACCTCGGCGTCGTCCATAGCGTGAGGCGAGGCGGTCGAGCGCAGTACTCTCCATTTCCGGCGAACCCGGGGACCGCTTCGATGAAGTGGCGAACTTCGCCCTTGGGCGGGCTGCATGATTGTTCGGCATTAGAGAACACTATGCAATGATTAAAAAGCCATGGGTATCCGGACACTTACGATCTCGCCGAGGGCTTGGCCCTTGTTGGCCAATCCTCCTCGTCGTTGTCGGCGTTGGTGGAGAAATCCGGAGGAAGGTTCTTCCTTCTTGGACCCTCTGGCCTCCCGGTTAGGCGGCCTTCCTTTTCCTCTCCTCCCCAGCGAGAGAAGCTTCTTTCCTCCTCCTCGTCCTCGGAGAAGATTCTTCTTTAGAATCTGGCCTTTGGCGCCGAGAGCTCCTTCAAGTTCCGTGGCCTCCTTCTTGGCCTTCTTCTCCGGCACCACATGGAGTGCGGAGCCAGACCTTCCCGTCAATCAGGCGTCCGCTGGAGTCTTCAAGCAAAGGGCAGACGATTAATCTGTCGGGGCGTCTTCAACCAGTCTGTCAAAGATTAGGGAGTTTTAGATCCCTTAGAGTCAATCTATGAAAAAAGAGTCCGTAAAGGGTAAAATAACACCTCGCGGATTGGCGCTGCGAGCTGTATCCGCGATCTTTGTTAAGCGGATCGGGGGCTTGGCGCCCTTGAGCAGCACCTTCGGGCATCTTAAATGCGTAGTGTGAAGAGCGGCTCAAATTCGGTGCTTTGCGGATCGAACCCCACAAATTAAAGCCCGTTGTTGGCATGGGAGAATCCGGCGGATGAGCATCACACTGATTCGTCGACAAGCACTGAGATTCTTGTCCACCAGTTTGGACGCATGTTTGGAGTCGGATAGCTCGTCCGAATTCCCCCACGTCGGGCCGTCTCTTTCCATGGCGAGAGCCGTGTGGGAAGCTAGATCTGGTCGGGGCCACCACCCATTGAAGGTCGCGTGGCTCGGTGATGTAGAACCACCCGATTGCCACCCCTTTATTGTCTCCACAAAGGCGCCCTCGAGCCATCGGACTTTGGCCATCTTGCCGACCATGGCGCCTCCGCACTCCGCAGCGGCCGCCCACTACCTTGGCCCGGCGTTGAAGATCTTCAGCCATAGGCGAAGTGGGGCTGGATCACGAAGGAAGGCCTCACCTGACGATAAACACCAAGATGTTGAGGATAAAATTGGGGCCAGGTCATGAAGTCCAGGCCATAGTAGAACATGAGCCCCGAACAAATGGGTGAAGTGGAAAACCTAGTCCATGAGAGGAAGTGGGGAGAAACACCACCCTCTCATGGGGCACAGGGGTTGGAATGAGCTGCCCAAGCAGCGATGTCGCCCGGACAAATATCCGGCCTCCCCAGTCTTGTGATGTGCCCCTCCGTGATGGAGGAGGCCATCCACCACCTCCGCTCGACATGGTTGGAGAAGGTTGAGGTGGGGTGTCTTGAACTTAGGCGCTGGAGCTCGAATCTTGAGAATGGATGAGCAAAGGAGGAAGAAGGCGTGGGTGAAAGGTGGATCCTTATCCCTTATATGAATGAGACGAGCTATCGTCCCCCATGACTGGTAAACTTCGCTCATCTCCCAAGCGCTGTAATCAATGGCGCGGATGGGTTACCCGTCCGTATTGATGAGAATCCGGAATAAGGGGATGATCTATGCTTTGATAAGGCGTGCCAAAGAAACGCCTAGCTAAGCAGCTGCTGAGGTGGAGCAACAAAAAAAAATTCATATAAAGACATGCCGCGGTGTGATGTCACGTCGCGGAATCGTCGGCGGATCTGTGCAAAAGTTATTCTCTCTCTGGTGGTATGTGGAACTTGTTTTGCGAGCGGACACTATCCTGGTGTTCAAAACTTTCTATGAAGTATTGGAGAAGGAACCCGCCTTGCAATGCGAAGACAATATGCGGCGGACTCGTCGTCATTGAAGCTGGTTCGGGGCTTCGAGGAGTCTGGACTAGGGGTGTCGGATAGCGAACTATCATCACGGCTGGACTCCAAGACTATGAAGATACAAGATTGAAGACTTTGTCCCGTGTCCGGATGGGACTTTCCTTGGCGTGGAAGGCAAGCTTGGCGATCTGGATATGTAGATCTCCTACCATTGTAACCAACTCTGTGTAACCCTAACCTATCCGGTGTCTATATAAACCGGAGGGTTTTAGTCCGTGGGGCGAACAATAATCATACCATAGGCTAGCTTCTAGGGTTTAGCCTCCTTGATCTCGTGGTAGACCTACTCTTGTACTACCCATATCATCAATATTAATCAAGCGGGGGTAGGGTATTACCTCCATCGAGAGGGCCGAACACAGGTAAAAACATCGTGTCCCTTGTCTCCTGTTACCATCCGCCTAGGCGCGCGATTCGAGACCCCTACCGAGATCCGCTGGTTTTGACACCGACACTCATGAAGGTTTCCTACTAGGTTATGGCTCAAACTCTCACATAGCGTGTCTACAACAATTTCACCGAAAGGTTGAAGAGGCGGTAGATGTGAAGTTTGATGAATCTAACGGCTCATAAGTAGAGCAATTGCCAATTGATGTAGGAGACAAAGATCCTTGGAAGCAATCCAAGACTTGTCTATTGGCAAGGTCCGTCCAATGGAGGTGAAGGAGAGTACCTCGTCCGTCAAGTGGAAGCTTCTACTTCACGACAAGGTGAACCAAGAGTTGATACGGAAGCATCCACAAGTGGGACACACCAAGATGAAGAAAAGCGAGGAAGTGCATCAAGATGAGCGTCAACAACCTCCTTCTCCACCACGACAAAGAGAATAACAGCGCCAACAATGAAGAAGGCCAAGAAGAAGAACAAGATGAAGAAGATGTTCAGCGAAAACCCAAGCAAAAGCTTTCACGAGTTCGAGCAAGAATTGCTAAAGACCATCCGTCGAGCAAATCTACAATGATATTCAAACCGGAGAATCACTCGCTCTAAAACTCGTTTAGCTAACTTTGTGAAAACTATTCTTTCATCTCTAGCATTGAACCTATGAAGGTCGAAGAAGCATTGGAAGATCCGGATTGGATAAATGATATGCATGAAGAGCTACACAACTTTGAGAGGAACCAAGTTTGGACATTGGTTGAGAAGCCCGACAACAACCACAACATCATCGGTACCAAATGGGTGTTTAGCAACAAGCAAGATGAAGATGGACAAGTAGTTACGCAACAAAGCACGTCTAAATCGCCCAAGGCTACACACAAGTCGAAGGTATGGACTATGGTGAGACTTACGCCCCCGTTGCTAGACTTGAGTCCATTCGCATCTTACTTGCCTATGCTAATCACCATGATATCACCTTGTACCAAATGGACATTAAAAGTGCTTTTCTAAATGGTGAAATAGAGGAGGAAGTTTATGTTAAACAACCTCCCGGCTTTGTCAATCCTAAGAAACCCAATCATGTTTACAAACTTCACAAAGCTCTTTATGGACTTAAACAAGCTCCTAGAGCATGGTATAAATCCTTGACCAAGTTCCTTATTGAAAAAGGCTTTGAAATTGGGAAAATTGATTCTACTCTTTTTACTAAAAGGGTTAATGGTGAACTCTTTGTGTGCCAAATTTATGTTGATGATATTATATTTGGTTCAACTAATCCTCATTTTAGTGAAAAGTTTGGGAAGCTAATGTCGGAGAAGTTTGAGATGTCTATGATGAGTGAACTCAAATTATTTCTTGGTTTGCAAATCAAGCAAACTAAGGAAGGTACTTTTGTCTCAAACAAAGTACACCAAGGACTTATTCAAGAAGTTCAATATGCAAGAATGCAAAGGTATGACTACACCCATGCCTACTAGTGGACATCTTGACTTAACCAAAGATGGTGAACCGGTTGATCAAAAGGTTTATCGCTCTATGATTGGTTCATTGTTATATCTATGTGCTTCACGTCCGATATTATGCTAAGTGTGTGCATGTGTGCACGATATCAAGCTGCCCTAAAGAATGTCATCTTAAGGCCGTGAAAAGGATAGTGAGATACTTAATCCATACACCAAATTTTGGCATTTGGTATCCTAAGAGGCCTCTTTCGATCTTGTTGGCTATTCCGACTCGGACTATGCGGAGACAAGGTTGATAGAAAGTCCACTTAGGGTACTTGTCAATTTCTTGGTAGATCTCTTGTGTCTTGGTCCTCCAAGAAAAAAACTTCGGTATCCTTATCCACCTTGAAGCTGAATATATTGCCGCTGGTTCATGTTGTGCTCAATTACTTTGGATGACCCAAACTCTTAAAGATTATGGGATATATGTGAGACATGTTCCATTGCTTTGTGATAATGAAAGTGCTATCAAAATTGGTCATAATCCTATGCAACATTCTCGAACTAAGCATATTGAAGTTCGTCATCATTTCATTCGAGATCATGTTGCTAAGGGTGACATTGATCTTAAGCATGTTACACGAAAAGCAATTAGCGGATATATTCACTAAACCTCTTGATGAGAAAGTGTTTTGCAGGTTAAGAGGAGAATTGAACATCATTGATGCTTCAAACTTGGAGTAGAAACTCCATTGGATACATGCAAGACATGAGCTTATGACTAATCCTTGATATTTCTCTTATGATGAAAAACTTATGTCTTGGATATATTTGTATCTTGCATGTTATCTAACCCATGTAGATACTTGGTTGAATCAAATTCCCTGAGGTTGAAACCTACTCATATCTTGAGCAATCTCTACATCACCAAGACTCTACACAAGGTGGTTGAAGACAAGGAAGCATGAAACCATTCAAACATATCCTTTGACAAATTCTATGTTGAGTTTCAGGATTGTCATTTTTGGATATACAAGTGCTCTTCCTTGCAAGAACTAACCCATGTAGGTAGATGGACTCAAATTCCAAGTGGTGCTCCAAATTCTTGATGAGCTACATCAACCTTGAGCAACCCAAGCAAGTTCAACTACATGGACAACACCACCAACCAAGGTATGTTATTCCATCTTAGAAGCTTTACTCCGAGTCATGAGTTAAAGCAACTCGACAAGATGTGAATACATCAAGATGTAAACGAAAATGGCAACCCCATTTTGAGCTTAAGCGATAGTATGGCCTATGATCAAGTGATCTCACTTGACTCCTAAGTCAATATACTCTAACATAGGTGACTTTGTGCCGACCATCTCTAGATGAAGTTCTCTGTGTTCTTTTCGAGTTTTTGCATTTGTCTCATGCATTTGTGTTTCCCCTTTCAAAAAACTTCATCTAGATTTCTTTCTGTTTTCTCTGCATTTTCGCATCTAATTCCTTGCATATCTTTCAGTTAATTCCTTGCAAATCTTTGTGAGATCTTACTAGTCTAGTGAGTTGAGGTGACAAGTGTTTTCTCTGCGATGAACTTGGTTCAACGATTTGTTGTTCTCGGTCCAACCAAATCCTTTGGTGCAACGAAGCCTACAACTTCGGTGCCACCGATTTCACCACAGGAAAAACAGTTTGCCACTTATTCGTGTTTCTCTGATTCGGCTCCACTCAATGAATCTTGTCCTCTACAAGCATCACATTTTATCATTGCTTTATGTTGTGACTCAAGGATCAAACCCATTCACGACAAATTCGAGGGGAGAGAGATTACATCTTTATCAAGACCCTTCTTGGAAATTGATGTCAAAGGGGAGAGATCACATCAAAGCTTATCATTTAGAGAGATCACATCGGAGAGAAGAGAGAGATCCTTGAGGGAGAGATCTCGGGGAGAGAATACTAGTAGAAAGTATTTCTCAAGGATCCCAGATGCTTGGTGTTCAAGAGGAGAGATGCCACATGTCTTCTTGAGGGAGAGACATGTTCATATGATCTGTTGTGCTCAATTTTGCATTAGCATACATTAGCTCGAACTTTAGCTCTGATCATCATCATATCTTTCAGTTCTGTTTTCCTTCACTCTGGTTTTGTTCCCTATCTTCTCCCGGTATCCATGTTAGATTCAGGGGAGCAAGACATCTAAGGAAAGAGATCATTTAAATTCATTGCATATCTTTACTCTTGGGGACATGTCTAATCCAATGTGGTACTCAGTACTCACTCTCTACATGTCATCCAGTCTTGGTATTCTTGTGGTTTCTTCGTTTGCTACGGCTAGTAGATGCATCATGTTATCTAACCTTGTTTACTGAGTTCATTCCATCCTAAGCCAACTCAAGACCACAAGGTAAGTATATGCATCACAATCATGTGTATGAGGAATTCTTGCTGATGTACAAACTATTTGCAAGAAGGACTCATGGGCATGAAGTATTCTCTTTAATACTTTTTGCTCGATGCATATAGCCAAGATACATGTAACACATTGCTGCTCTATCATGGTTATGCTATCACATGCTTCTATATTTCATATTCACATGATTGCATACATGTAGGGGAGCCTATGCTTGTTATATGTCTTTCCAAAGCTTTACTTGCTATTCTTTATATCTTTATCTAAAGCTTTGATGTATGTTGCCATCAATTACCAAAAGGGGAGATTGAAAGCACAAGTGCTCCTAGGTGGTTTTGGTAATTAATGACAACATATCTCTTGTTGGACTAACACTTTTATCTAGTATGTTTCAGATAAGTTCAACAATGGAGTGGCATGGACTAAAGGATGTGGGAACTCCTTCAAGATGCTAAGGACAAAGGATTGGCTAAAGCTTCAAGCTCAAGACTCTTCATTTTACATTTTAGTGATCCAAGATCACATTGAGTCTATAGGAAAAGCCAATACTATCAAGGAGGGATGAGGTGTTGCTTAATGAGCCTCTTGCTTCAAAGTGCTTAGTGATATGCTCCAAATACCCTCAACTACTTTCCCACTTACACACATATGTCCTAAACCTAAAGTCAAGCTCATTGCTGATTCTTTCTATCCGGCACCACCGAGTTTGGATGTCTTAGCCACTGCCACAAACCCTAGGCAAATCGGTCTCACCGATAGGGATCTTGGTCTCATCGAGATGGGATTGTAATCTCTCTGTGTATGTCCATTATCAAAATCGGTCTCACCGAGTTTGAGCAATCGATACTACCGAGATTACAATGCAAACTCTCTAGTTAACTTATTATCAAAATCGGTCCCACGAGTTTGATAATCAGTCAAACGAGTTTGCACGACCAACTCTCTGGAAAGCTTATTACCAAAATCGGTCCCACCAAGTTTGTGTAATCGGTCTTACGAGATTACGTTATGCCTAACCCTAACCGAATCGGTCCCACCGAGTTGCATTCGGTCCACGAAAACCCTAACGGTCACTAGGTTTACTAAATCGGTCTGGCCGTGTTTGTTGATTCGGTCCCACGAGTTTGGTAAATTGTTATATAGCAGTTAGATTTTGTGTGGAGGCTATATATACCCTCCACCTCCTCTTCATTCGTGGAAGAGCCATCGGTGAACCTACACTTCCGACATCCTATTTACGAGAGAGAACTACCTACTCATGTGTTGAGGCCAAGATATTCCATTCCTACCATATGAATCTTGATCTCTAGCCTTCCCCAAGTTGCTTTCCACTCAAACCCTCTTTCCACAGATCCAAATCCTATGAGAGAGAGTTGAGTGTTGGGGAGACTATCATTTGAAGCACAAGAGCAAGGAGTTCATCATCAACACACCATTGTTACTTCTTGGAAGTGGTGTCTCCTAGATTGGCTAGGTGTCACTTGGGAGCCTCCGACAAGATTGTGGAGTTGAACCAAGGAGTTTGTAAGGGCAAGGAGATCGCCTACTTCGTGAAGATCTACCGCTAGTGAGGCAAGTCCTTAGTGGGCGGCGGCCATGGTGGGATAGACAAGGTTGCTTCTTCCGTGGACCCTTCGTGGGTGGAGCCCTCCGTGGACTCAGCGCAGCCGTTACCCTTCGTGGGTTGAAGTCTCCATCAGCGTGGATGTGCGATAGCACCACCTATCGGAACCACGCCAAAAACATCCGTGTCTCCAAATTGCGTTTGAATCCTCCAATCCCTTCCCTTTACATTCTTGCAAGTTGCATGCTTTATTTTCGGCTGCTCATATACTCTTTGCATGCTTGCTTGCTATATGTTGTGAATGTTAAACTTGTGCCTAAACTCCTCAAACTTAAAGAAACTTAAAACTGCAACTTTGGTACTTAGTGTCTAATCACCCCCCTCTAGACACCTCTTCTCAAGGTCCTACACGCCTCCATGTTGCCCGGCGCCTCCCTCATGATGTTGGCCAGGTCGAGAGGCCCACGGAGAGCCCCAGAGCCCAACTTGAGGAGGCGCCCGGGCATGCCTTCCTATGGGAGGGAAGGCGCCCGGTGGTAAGCGCGGGGCTTGAGGCTTGATCATCGGACGCCTGGCCTCCAGGGGCCCTACGAGGAGGCTGCTTTTTCTTCTTGGGGGCCGGCGTCAAGAGGATGGATGGCGCCCTCGTCATCTGAGTTCTCGGTATCACGGCTGGTAGGCGGCGCTCAAGGGAGCACACCGCATCCTTTTACGTGCGTGGCGGCCGTGATGATGTCGCCGCTTCACGGCATCTTGAGGACATTGTGGCCGTGGTGAGTCACTGCCATGAACTTGGCGAGGGCGGATACCGAGGATGGCGTTATGCGGGAGGAGAATGTGGGCGGCGTCAAAGTTGATGAGCTCTGTGCGGTGGTTATCGCGCTTGCCGAAGGTAACGAGGAGAGCAGATTTGCGCGAGGGGGACGGTGGATCGATGAGAGGACATTCAGTCCGCACCTCCATCAGCGAGTGTCTTAGTAGCGGGGCGTTGCTGATGGTCGGCTAGCGAGCATCGGGGCCGCGCCCGTGGTAGCTGCGCGCAGGCTGATCCGTAAAGTTGAAGGTGATGGTGTACTTGGACCGCTGAGGGCGCGATGCCTCGAGCTTGGGTAGAGCCGCATTCACCTCGGCGAACTGCTTGAAGATGCGATGGGAGGCGGGGCTGGCGCCACCGGGATGCGAGCGATAACCACGAGGCTCTTGGAAGCCGGGGCCCATAATCTTGGCGGTGGTCATTGTTCCTCCTTGGTGGTGGAAGCAGTAGAGGAAGGCCGGCGTTTCCCTGAGGATGATCCTCACGAGGCTAGTCCCTCCGGGGCCATCGCGAGGCTGGCCACCGGTGGTCCTCCTGAGGCTGATCACGCCCGATCTGGCGAAGTGTGATTGTCCTAGCGGACTCCACCATGGCCTCCTCCACGGTAGTAGCCGCGGTCATTGCACTCAGGGCGGCGGCCAAGGCGCCCGTCTCGGATGGTGCTACCTCTTGAGCACTGCGTTGGTTTTCCCTTGAAGAGGAAAGGGTGATGCAGCAAATAGCGTAAGTATTTCCCTTAGTTTTTGAGAACCAAGGTATCAATCCAGTAGGAGGCCACGCTCAAGTCCCTTGTAACTACACAAACAAATAAGAACCTTGCAACCAACGCGATAAAGGGGTTGTCAATCACTTCTGACCACTTGCAAAAGTGAGATCGATAGAGATGATAAGATAATATTTTGGTATTTTTATGATAAAGATAAAAGTAAAATTGCAAAATAAACAGCTCTAGAAATAGCTTGTTGATCGAGATTAATATGATGGAGAATAGACCGGGGGCCATAGGTTTCACTAATGGCTTCTCTCAAGAGAGCATAAGTATTACGGTGGGTGAACAAATTATTGTCGAGCAATTGATAGAATTGAGCATAGTTATGAGAATATCTAGGTGTGGGATTACGGGTTACGGCAGACCCTTGAGGTTCGAACTTTGGGGTCTTGTGATTCTCGCCCTCTACCTACACTGCACCCGCCGCCTCGCTAGGATCTAAACTTCTGAAAGGAACAACACAAGAGACACAGGGTTTATACTAGTTCGGGCCACCATTGTGGTGTAATACCCTACTCTAGTTTGTGGTGTGGTGGATTGCCTCTTGGGCTGATGGTGATGAACAATACAAGAAGAACAGCCTCGCGAGTGCATTCTTGGCTGGTGCGATGAGCTGCTAGGAGGAGTTTAGTCGCCTCTCTCTATCTCTCTCGCTTGTTCTCTTGCTATCTTTCGAATTCGGATCCTCTCTGCGGATGCCTCTACCACTGTGGGTGGCTAGTCCTATTTATAGCGGAGGCCCTCGGCCTCTTCCCAAATATTGAGTGGGAAGGCGCCAACAATTGGCCATTTGAAGGGAACATATGGTACACTTATCTGACTTAAGTTGGTCCTCGCTTTGTCAAAACCTTTGGTGGTGGCCTTGGCTTGGGCTCCTAATGACTTCCTTCTGCCGTTGGACTGGTCTTGGTCTTGTTGCACCAAAATGGGCCTTTGCTTGATCCCTACTTTGTGCTTGCTCCTTTGCACCAAAGGGAAAGGAGGGGGCTGCTGGCTGGCGCCAGCAAGCGCCCTTGGTGCGTCATGGGCACCTCGTGAGGTACCCGCCTTGATCTCTCTGCCACCTCGCGAGCCAGCTGATGAGGCGCGCTGAGAAACTCCTGTCGTGCGCCCCGCAAGGCCAGCCCCTCGCGAGGTCTTGAGCTCGTGTTCTTGAAGATGGGCGTGATGGGCCCCCTTTGAGCCACGCCCGCGGGCAGCGAGCGAGCAAGTGCAGGGACCCCGTTCCCGAGCAGTGATAGCCCCGGGCCCAAAGCGCGCCCGGACTTGGCGGCGAGAGAGGCAAAGGGGCAAGTGTGAGCGCTGTGGGCCCTAACAACTGCGGCCTTAGGCGCCCGCGTGGCGGTTGATTGGGCGTGGGTGCCTCGGCAACCCTTGAGTCGATAAAGGGCGGCGTCGCCTGGGCTTTGCTTCCTTGCTTTCTCTAATTCTTGCTTAGATCGCCTTTCTTGCGCCTCTCCTTCCTGCCTCCGAAATCTTGAGATCCACCTCATTGCGCCCGGCAAAGCATGGCGCCTCATGAACCCGGCGGAGCTTGGTATCGCCTGCCACAGACTACTTGAGCGTGTCGGGCGAGCCTTACCGAGTGCGCCGGATGGCGGCGGCGCAAAGGCATCGGCAGGCGAAGGTGTTCAAGGCCGGCTCCGCCCTCCACGAGGGCCAAGGAGCACCTTCTATCTGCTCTTTGTAAGTGCCATAGTTGCGGTCGATGCCTCCCTTTTCGAGTTCTTCTTCTCCGTCCTCCGCCATTACAAGCTACAAGCTACTTGCCACCCCATGTCACAGCCCTAGAGCTTGCTTGTAACTAGTAGCATTGCATCCATGCATCATGTTTAATTTCCATGAAATTTGAAATGGGGATGATCAAGCCCTAGCACTAAAACAATTCAAATAGGTTCAACTAAGAAATATCTTCAATGAACCAAATGGACTTCAAAATGTTCTTCATATCTGGAAAAATGCTTTAAAACATAACCGGGGTGATGCACATTTTCCATGACATTGGACTTTTGAATTAATTCATATGGTATTTGCATTTGGGCGTTTAAATACTATAAAATATTTTAAATGCTCAAATAATCTTAAACTTAAATGCTTGCTGTTGGAAATATTCCAAAGCAGTAATATCGACCATTTAATGATTTTTGGAAATGCACAGCATTTTTATTAAAGCCAAACATATTTCTGAAAATAGAAAACAGAAATAATAAAAAGAGAGAGGAAGCTGTACGTACGGCTTACCTCTCATTAGCCATTGACCTTCCCCCCCCTCTCCCTCGTGGCCCGGTGGTGGCCCAGCCACCGGCGCCTCACCGCTCGTCGCCTACCTCTTGATGGCGAGGAGGAGGGTTTCTGGCGACGCGCCAAGCTCGCCACCTCCTCCTGCTGCTTTGCTGGCTCCCCCCTCGGCGCCCGGAGGCGCCACGCGCCTCCCGAACCCCCTCGTCCTCTTTCCTCTCTCCTGGACCCCATTTCCTCCTCTGCTCCCTCTCTCTCGCCCGGACCCGAGCGCCGTCGCGCCCCTCGCTGCCCTCGCGGCCCCGCCACCCTCTCTCCTCCCGACATGTCCCGAGCTCGCCTCGACCTCCTCTTCCTCCCCCGAGCCGCGCCCCTTGAGCGCCTCAAGCACCCTCCCGACCCTTCATCCCCTCGGGTGGCGGAGATTTCCATCGCCGCCCGCTTGCTCCGGCCCCTCCCGAGCCAGTGACCACCCTGCGGAACCACGGTGAGCTCCTGCGCCTCGCCCCTCTTCCCGACTCGTTCCCTCCTCTAGCCACCGATTCCACCATGACCCGAAGCCCGCCCTTGCCGTGCCTCGTCGCCCGTGAGGCTAAACTCCAGTGCTTCAAGCCAACCCCACCTCACAGGCTCACCGCAGCACCAGGAACCCATAGCGCCTCTCCGCTTCCCTACAGCGCGCGCGCAGCGTCGAGCCGAGCTTCGCCCGAAACTCGACCGCCCGCCAAACACGCGCCGGCGTCGATTCCAAACCACCCGACCCAGCCCGCCCAAAAGCTTGGCTCCTCCCAGCTCCTCCTAGATGCTCTCCATGGGCCATTTGGTCGTCGGAACAACAAAATGCACTTGCTTGCCGCGTCGGGCTGCTCGCCGGCGTGCCTAAGCGCCCGACAGCAGCGTGGACTTTGACCTCGGGTGGGCCCCGGTTGGCCCTCTGAGTCGATGACAGTGGGGCCTAATACTGTTTAATAACTAGGTTTAGTTTTAATTAAAATCTAATTAAGTTAATTACTCGACACGTGGGACCTTTGTCGGTTTGACCGAACCAGCCTGTTGACCTGATGACGTCATGCCAGCGTCATCTTGTATGATAAACCCCTTTACGGAATTATTTTAATTCAGGAAATTCCGAAATGCCCTAAACTTTAATAAATCATAGAAATTCAACCGTAACTCGGATGGAAATAATTTATATATGAAAAATGATCAGAAAAATATGAAGAATCTGTTTATGCCATGATCATGCATGTTTGAACAAGTTAACATCACTGAATAGGATGAATCATGATTAGGGTAATTTATGAAATAGCATTTGGGGTTGGAGTTCAACCTTGTTTGAATTCCACTTCAACTAACTTGGATTATTATTGCATTAGGTGAATTCAGTACCTTAATATGACATGTCATTCATGTGAATGTGCATTGCATTGATTGTGTTCTCTCTTGTTTGCCGGTAATTGTCCCCTCCGGTGAGCGATGTCACAAGCGATGAGTTCGATGACACCGATGAAGAATTATATTATCTTGAAGTGCCGGGCAAGCAAAACCCCTTGTTCATTCGATACAATCCCACTCTCTCGCTCCTGCTCTATTTTCTTGCATTAGGACAACAACGACTCATGTGTTACTTGCTGCGGTAGCTGAACCCCTTGATCCTTTGCATGACTGTCATTCCACGATAATTAGATGAAACCCACTAGCATGAGTAGGAATTGTTTGAGCCATGTTGTGCCTACTCATTTATGCTTGTTTGTCATGCACTGCTCTTGCTTAGAGTTGAGTCGGTCGATTCATAGGGAATGAATTGGAATTGTTATGAACATGTCCTTTTGTGTGTGAGCTAAGTGTGTGAACACGATTTGGTAAAAGGTAGCGGTGAGAGGCCATGTAGGAGTACATGGTGGGTTGTCTCATTGCAGCCGTCCTCGGAGGCTGAGTTACGTGTTTGTGATCCATGAACAGATTACTACCACGCATTGGGATCCTTAATTGACCCTCTCGGCTTCTTAACCACCCTTGTCCTCGGTCCGGGAGTTGCAAGTAGTTTCGGTGTTTGTAGCATCTTTGGGGGCCGCATAGCGCTGACCTTAGGGGTGGGTTGTGTTGCGGTAGGCACCGTGCCGGTGTGCACCAGTGCCGTTTGGTATCTCGGGAACCCACACACATCGTTCGGGGCTGTATGGGAAACCTCGGCGGACTCCTGCGGATGGAACCGAATAGGCGATAAACCTGGACTAGGGACTTGAGTGTTTAGGTAGGCCGTGGCCGACACCCCGTTGGGCTTCGCTTGAAGGTTGCAGTACATGTCGTATATGCGGCGGTAAGTGGTGAGCGTGTGTGAAGTACACCCTGCGGGGTTTAATATGATCTATTGAATAGCCGTGTCAGCGGAGAAGGACTTGGGTTGCCTATATCGGTTCATAGACAAGTGAAAGTGGATACTCTAAAATCGCCAAGATAAGCGTGAGTGCTATGGATGGCGTTCTCGTGGGGAGGCGGGGGCGGGTCCATAGTGGTGTATTGATATGGTGAATATGTGGACTCGTGTCAGCCACCTCAAAGAGTTACTTGCGAGTAAGTAGTTGGGATAGCCACGAGTCAAAGCTGGCTTGCTGTGATCAAACTCCACCACCCCTTTTGATAATGATGCATATGTAGTTAGTTACGATGTAAGTCTTCTGAGTACAATTGTACTCACGTTTGCTTATTTATGTTTTGCGAGAGGCGTCGGTCTAGCTAGTAGTTCGCTTGGACTTGACGTTTAGCTTGTTACCTCAGCTACGATCTTGTGCCTCGGCGGGATCTGGTAGATAGTCGAGGCTTCTCGGCCTTTTTCATTTATAGTTATGCGTACCCGGACATGTTTAGCTTCGCTTGTGTTTTGACTTGTATGCTCACGAGTGTTGGGTCATGAGACCCATGTTTGTAATATCTCGCTCCTCGGGCCTAATGAATAATATTTGAGTCGTAGAGTTATGTTGTGATGCCATGTTGTATCTCGCATATTGAGCATAATGTGTGTATGTTTGAAATGCTTGGTATGTGTGGGATCCGACAAACTAGTTGTTTATCCTTGGCAGCCTCTCATATGGGAAATGTAGTCTCGTGCCTCGGCGATAGTAGTCCGCTTCTGCCGGTTCACGAGTCTGCTATGAGCACTCTGCTTGGACACTGGTGGCGGCATGTGTGTTCCGCCGTTCCTATATACATCCCTTGAAATGTCACAGCGGTGTTATTGAGTCTGCCTAGCCTGCTACAGCCGGGATCGGAGTCTGTTAGCCAGTGCTACAGCCGAATATATCGTTGATGACCGACATGCTCGATGTGATTCATGTATGCCTGTCCCCATAGGTTAAGCGCCGCTTTGGGTTCACGACTAGCCATGTCGGCCGGGTTCTTTGTCATATGGATGCTAGCGACACTATCATATCGTGAGCCAAAAAGCATAAGCGGTCCGGGACATGGTAAGCGACACCCGTGGGAATACCGTGCGTGAGGCGCAAAAGTGATATGATGTGTTACATGCTAGATCGGTGTGACTTAGGATCGGGGTCTGACAGCGTTGGTATCGAGCTTTGTTGCTGTGGGATTACCAAGCCAAAGCTGGTGAAGTTGTGTCTAGAAATGCTTTAGTTATGTAAGGAATTGATTGTGGAAGGAGCGTAAGGCTCTTTTTACTCCTTATACCTCATGGCCTTCGATCAGAGTCATCCTCTTCTCTTCTCGGGGTTTAAGAACTAGGCTTCTCATCTATCTATTAGGATGGCGTGTTACTAATCCATAGACCTTTAAGATTGTTGGTTTTAATCCCGATTCAGTTCCTACTATTTACGTATGATAGCTGTTGATCTCGAGAATCTTGTTATGATGTTGTTGAGTGGTTATGCCACCATTTCTGCGAGGATGTCTCAAATCATTTTGAGCATTTACAGCCGTTATCTGTCAAGAGTCATCGAGGTCTCTAAATAGTCGATGCATTTGCAAATCCTTCTTCCGTTCGATGTCCTTTTGGGCCAGATTAAGCACACTAACCGGTCGGTCGAGGTACTCTGTTGCCTCGACATATATGTTGGAACTACTATTATGACCCTAGGTGTTTAGGAAGTCACCTAGCAATTTAGCAATGCTGTTGTATCCCCAGTGTGATGATTACGCCATCACTTTCTAAAGCATCCGTGATGCCATTTAGTAGTAGGCATTCTATTCTGGGTTCTTGAACCGAGATTCATCCTACTTCATGTTGTTAGTATTTGCTAGTGCCTTTAGGATATTAGTAACCTTGCGATAGTCCTCAAGGTCCGTGGTATTTCCTTCTTCCAAATACTACGAACGCTTATGGCAGAAGTTCTTTGAGCCAAAAGATCACAATAAGAGTGCTCTTGAGGAGTTCTCCATTCATAATTGTGAATCTGCCAATTCTACCTTTACGCATGGGTTATCCGGAAGAAATGTTGAGCTTGCTCGACATACTAATCTGTGCATCCACAACTCAGAAAATTATATGTTCCTTTGAGTTGTTCTCTTAGATGCCTTGACCTTCATCTATCAATTGATAGCCAAGGGTATGTGTGCATTTGTGTTCATCGATGCCTTTTATCCTTGTGGTCCGTCAAGCCATTCTATTCGGAATGACTAGGAGAAACAAACTCGATACCTCATCCATATCTAGGATTGGGTCAAAGTAGTTGTATCCATGAGATCAAAATGCCAATTCAGCTTTTGATTCTGTTCTACCTGAAGTATTGCCATCTTATGTCAAGAATGTCATGGGAATTGCACAACCTCTTAGGAATTCTTGAGCGGTGATACTTCTCGCCATCATTATTCCTCCTCGGTTCCGTGTTGTTGCAAGCGGAATGCCGACAAGTGAATTGTGATGTGTGAAATCAATACCCGAGCAACTTGTTGCTTGGTAGTGAATGGACAATATTCTCATTCTTAGCGTGTTGGTTATTAAACCATCATCCTAAGATTGATCGTGCTACCTAGTCCTTATTTACGGTGCACACTCGATTGATGAGTTAGGATCTTGTCAAGTCCTCACTCATTTGATAATATCGTCTTGCCCTCAAAAGCAAGATTGCTCTCGAGCTTAGTAATATACGGTGGTTCGTGACTTTCCAAATATCTTCTTGGAAGTGTTACGGGTTGTTCCACGATTGTTATGTTGGGCTCGTGATCAAGTTGGTTTCTTGTGAACCACCCTTCTCCAAGAATCTGTGTTGGATACCCACAGAGCTAGTTGGTTAAGCTACACAACAACTTGGAGAGTTGGAAGATAAAAGCTTGTCCAACTTAGTTCGTTCCAAGGGATATTCTTGTGTAGTGTGTGTTGAAGAAGGATGATATCTTCATCGATTGGTCCTGTGATCGGTTCTTGGACCTATTGTCTTATCAACTCTTTGATTGAGTATGGGCCATTGTCAAGTCAAATCAGAACCAACGATATTCGTGATGTTGTCTTAACGTGGTTAATCCTCGAGCATACCCATTACATCTTTGGTGCGACCAATGCTAACACGTGTTCACATGATGGTGGAAGTCGATGATATGGAAATTCCGATGAGTTCTGTTGAGCCCATCGGTAGCATTTGTCTCCCCATGAGTCATGTTGAACATCAACCTAGTATTGGAAACTTGTGTAAGCATTTCTTCGTGTTTAGTTCATGAAGCATATGTTTGGATGAAAGTAGTGACTTCCTCTAGTTCATGTGCATCGATGTAAGTTGCCGCCATGAATTTGAGAAAGGTTTGTTTGCTTCCTCTGGAATCATTCCAAGTCAGTCATGCATGTGCGAAGTATTCTATGGTTTGATAGACTGATCATCTTCATTCGTATGTATTCCTAGCACACCAAGCCACTAATTGATTTGTACAAGGAAAGAAGTTTCTTCATAAGAGCTAATCATATGACTTATGTTAAACTCCGATATCCTCGATGATGGTTCCCAACTTGAACTTCGGTAGTGTTTATTATAAGACTACCATGTGGTCATGCTTATGCAGGACAATGTGTTCCATGGTTTGTAGCAGAACCAGCTCATGTTTTGGAGCTTGCTATCGTAGTTCATATCCGAGAATCTGCTAGCGCCATCTCGTCAAATTGTGTTGCAACCTTTCCTTTTCAGACATCTTTGAGTCTGAAATATCCTAACACCAACCAGATCTGAATCTCGGCGGATATGATGGTTGGAACATTCGAACAATTGCATTTCGTTCCCAGCTTGCACCGTCCTTGCGCTATCCGCTATAGGCTGTCTTCTTAGCAATTCTTGTCAGGTTTATCTTCAAAGTGGACTTACCATGGGTTCCCCCACCTTCGATGATAAGCAAAATCATCCATTGCGTTGTCTTCAACAAGGTAGTCCACATCATCCATTCTAGTCCGGTGTACCATTCCTTTGCATTCCACCACATGATGGCTTGTGATTGCCTTTGGCTGGTATAAAGAGTTCCAATGATCTATGGATCAAAAGTAATTCTTTTGCCACTTAGGGAATAGTTCTTTGCGCCACCTTTCTCGAGGTGTCCCGTTCACGGGATCATGATAAATATTTCCTCGCCACCTTGACACCATCCACCATCTCCTAAGCGTGGAATTGTTGCCACCAATCAAACCCGTTGTTGTTCTTCCATCCCTCTCGGCGTGTTTTGTGTCTCAACGAGATGTGTCACCGTCTCGGTCAAAGTCGATCATGTTTATTTGATCTTCGTGAAGATCGAATCATGTAGGGTTTCCCCTTCTTTACATTGTCGTGTCGGGTAAAGATCTCGAAAGCAAAGACGTCAAGACCAAGATGATGGAGTAAATCAACATCTTCGAGAAGGCAAATGGATCATGAAGATTGTGATAGTTCGTGACTCCCCCTTTCCCTCTTACCTCACGTCTTGAATCTCGGGGCGAGATTCTTGTTTGGTGGGGGTGAGTTGTCACAGCCCTAGAGCTTGCTTGTAACTAGTAGCATTGCATCCATGCATCATGTTTAATTTCCATGAAATTTGAAATGGGGATGATCAAGCCCTAGCACTAAAACAATTCAAATAGGTTCAACTAAAAATATCTTCAATGACCAAATGGACTTCAAAATGTTCTTCATATCTGGAAAAATGCTTTAAAACATAACCGGGGTGATGCACATTTTCCATGACATTGGACTTTTGAATTAATTCATATAGTATTTGCATTTGGGCGTTTAAATACTATAAAATATTTTAAATGCTCAAATAATCTTAAACTTAAATGCTTGCTGTTGGAAATATTCCAAGCATAATATCGACCAGTTTAATGATTTTTGGAAATGCACAGCATTTTATTAAGCCAAACATATTTGAGAAAATAGAAAGCGAAATAATAAAGAGAGGAATGACATGCACAGCACCTCTCATTAGCCATTGACCTTCCCCCCTCTCCCCTCGCTGGCCCGGTGGTGGCCCAGCCACAGCCGCCTCACCGCTCGTCGCCTACCTCTGCCCGATGGCGAGAGGAACTGGCGACCAGCGCCAAGCTCGCCACCTCCTCCACCTTTACTTTGCCTGGCTCCCCCCTCGGCGCCCGGAGGCGCCCACAGCGCCTCCCGAACCCCTCGTCCTCTTTCCTCTCTCCTGGACCCCATTTCCTCCTCTGCTCCCTCTCTCTCGCGGACGAGCGCCCCGCCCGTCGCCCGCCCCTCGCTGCCCTGCGGCCACCGCCACCCTCTCTCCTCCCGACATGTCCCGAGCTCCGCCTCGACCTCCTCTTCCTCCCCACCAGCGCGCCCCACGGGCGCCTCAAGCACCCTCCCGACCCTTCATCCCCTCGGGTGCGCGGAGATTTCCATCGCCCGCCCGCTTGCTCCGGCCTCCCCAGGCAGTGACCACCCTGCGGAACCACGGTGAGCTCCTGCGCCCCTCGCCCCTCTTCCCGACTCGTTCCCCTCCTCTAGCCACCGATTCCACCTGGCCGAAGCCCCCGCCGCCCGCCGTGCCTAAATCGCCGGCGAGGCTAAACTCCAGTGGCTCAGCCAACCCCACCTCTGGGCTCACGCTGACACCGGAGAACCCGGCGCCTCTCCGCTTCCCCCTCTGGCGCCGCAACATCGAGCCGAGCTACGCCCGAGCTCGGCCGCCATGGCTCTGCGCGCCGGCGTCGATTCCGACCACCCGACCCAGCCAGACCCACCAAACCCGGCTCCTCCCAGCTCCTCCTAGATGCTCTCCATGGCCATTTGGTCGTGAACAACAAAATACACTTGCGCCGCTTGTCGCTTCGCTTCGCCAGCTAAGCGCCCGACAGCCGGCGTGGACTTTGACCTCGGGTGGGCCCGGTTGGCCCTCTGGTCGATGGCGAGTGGGCCCGACCTGTTTAATAACTAGGTTTAGTTTTAATTAAAATCTAATTAAGTTAATTACTCGACACGTGGGACCTTTGTCGGTTTGACCGAACCAGCCTGTTGACCTGATGACGTCATGCCAGCGTCATCTTGGCGATAAACCCCTTTTACGGAATTATTTTAATTCAGGAAATTCGAGAAATGCCCTAAACTTTAATAAATCATAGAAATTCAACAGTAACTTTCGGATGGAAATAATTTATATATGAAAATGATCGAAAAATATGAAGAATCTGTTTATGCCATGATCATGCATGTTTGAACAAGTTAACATCACTGAATAGGATGAATCATGATTAGGGTAATTTATGAAATAGCATTTGGGGTTGGAGTTCAACCTTGTTTGAATTCCACTTCAACTAACGGATTATTATTGCATTAGGTGAATTCAGTACCTTAATATGACATGTCATTCATGTGAATGTGCATTGCATTGATTGTGTTCTCTCTTGTTTGCGGTAATTGTCCCTCCGGTGAGCGATGTCTCCAAGCGATGAGTTCGATGACACCGATGAAGAACTATATTATCTTGAAGTGCGGGCAAGCAAAACCCCTTGTTCATTCGATACAATCCCACTCTCGCTCCTGCTCTATTTTCTGCATTAGAACAACAACGACTCATGTGTTACTTGCTGCGGTAGCTGAACCCCTTGATCCTTTGCATGACTGTCATTCCTGATAATTAGATGAAACCCACTAGTATGAGTAGGAATTGTTTGAGCCATGTTGTGCCTACTCATTTATGTTTGTTTGTCATGCACACTCTTGCTTAGAGTTGAGTCGGGTCTGATTCATAGGGAATGAATTGGAATTGTTATGAGCATGTCCTTTTGTGTGTGAGCTAAGTGTGTGAACACGATTTGGTAAAAGTAGCGGTGAGAGGCCATGTAGGAGTACATGGTGGGTTGTCTCATTGCAGCCGTCCTCGAGGACTGAGTTACGTGTTTGTGATCCATGAACGATTACTACCACGCATTGGGATCATAATTGACCCTCTCGGCTTCTTAACCACCCTTGTCCTCGGTCAAGGAGTTGCAAGTAGTTTACGGTGTTTGTAGCATCTTTGGGGGCGCATAGCTGACCTTAGGGTGGGTTGTGTTGCGGTGAGGCACCGTGGCCCGGTGTCTGCAGTGCCGTTTGGTATCTCGAGAACCCTGCACACATCGTTCGGGGCTGTATGGGAAACCTCGGCGGACTCCTGCGGATGGAACCGAATAGGCGATAAACTGGACTAGGGACTTGAGTGTTTAGGTAGGCCGTGGCCGACACCATGTTGGGCTTCCGCTTGAAGGTTGCGAGTACATGTCGTGTATGGCGGTAAGTGGTGAGGCGTGTGTGAAGAAGTACACCCTGCGGGGTTTAATATGATCTATTGAATAGCCGTGTCACGGAGAAGGACTTCGGGTTGCCTATATCAGTTCATAGACAAGTGAAAGTGGATACTCTAAAATCGCCAAGATAAGCGTGAGTGCTATGGATGGCGTTCTCGTGAGGGAGGCGGGGCGGGTCCATAGTGGTGTATTGATATGGTGAATATGTGGACTCGTGTGCGCCACCTCAAAAGAGTTACTTGCGATCGTAGTTCGGGATAGCCACGAGTCAAAGCTGGCTTGCTGCGGTCAAACTCCACCACCCCTTTTGATAATGATGCATATGTAGTTAGTTACGATGTAAGTCTTGCTGAGTACAATTGTACTCACGTTTGCTTATTTTATGTTTTGCGAGAGGCGTCGGTCTAAGCTAGTAGTTCGCTTGGACTTGACGTTTAGCTTGTTACCTCAGCTCGATCTTGTGCCTCGGCGGGATCTGGTAGATAGTCGGGCTTCTCGGCCTTTTCATTTATAGTTATGCGTACCCGGACATGTTTAGCTTCGCTTGTGCTTTGACTTGTATGCTCGAGTGTTGGGTCATGAGACCCATGTTTATAATATCTCGCTCCTCGGGCCTAATGAATAATATTTGAGTCGTAGAGTTATGTTGTGATGCCATGTTGTATCTCGCATATTGAGCATAATGTGTGTATGTTTGAAATGCTTGGTATGTGTGGGATCCGACAAACTAGTTGTTTATCCTTGGCAGCCTCTCATATGGGAAATGTAGTCTCGTGCCTCGGCGATAGTAGTCCGCTTCTGGCCAGTTCACGGAGTCCTGCTTGACACTCTGCTTGGACACTTGGCTGGCGGCATGTGTTTCCGCCGTTCCTATGCATCCCTTGAAATGTCACGCGGTGTTATTGAGTCCTGCCTAGCACTGCTGACCGGGATACGAGTCCTGTTAGCCAGTGCTACTGCCGAATATATCGTTGATGACCGACATGCTCGATGTGATTCATGTATACTGTCCCCATAGGTTAAGCGCCGCTTTGGGTTCACGACTAGCCATGTCGGCCGGGTTCTTTGTCATATGGATGCTAGCGACACTATCATATCGTGAGCCAAAAGGCATAAGCGGTCCGGGACATGGTAAGCGACACCCGTGGGAATACCGTGCGTGAGGCCGCAAAGTGATATGATGTGTTACATGCTAGATCGGTGTGACTTAGGATCGGGTCTGACACTAACTCTGTTCTCCTCTGGCGATCTTCGCCTACTCTTTGTGAGCTCGCGTTGGGGTGCAGCCCTCGGTGGCCTGCTGCGCCACTATTTCTCCCTCCGGACTGTCATGGTTCCTCCTCTGCGTGTCTGAGCTTAAATGCATCTCGGTAGCTCCATCGCCATTTGAACCCGGGAAGAGAGGATTGAGGGCTTGAGGAGAAAGTGGGTCTTGGTGGATGTTGGGCGCATCCACCTCGGCTAATCTTGCCCGCGGGCACCCGTACACTCCGACAGCTGGTCTCGAGTGGAGCTCGTGGATCCCATGAGGCAGGTGTTGGAGAGGATGGACATGGATCTGAGGCCGGCCAGCATGGCGTGGCGAAGCTGACCCGACACGTCCTGCTGGGGAATTCTGGAGCACTAGCTGGCTCCGGCCGTCGAGTACCCACTTCCGATGTGGAGGCCCCACCGGGCCCTGCGGTCTTGGTGATGAAGACACAGGCTGCGGTTCTTCAATCTTTGGTTGGGGTGGCGTGGCGAGGTTGGGGCGCTCCTCGCCCTGTTCCTCCTTGACGGTGGGAGCATGTAGTGCAGTCCATGCCCGTCTTCAGCGAGGGACGGGCCCGTGCCTGAGGCTCCGAGAACCGGTGGATGTGTCCTCCGGGGACTCAGCGAGAGAAGGAGAAGGGGCGGGAAGGGCGGCCCGACTCGAGGCGGCCGAGAGTCGAGGCTCCTCTCCTCGGCGCAAGTCCGCATTCTCCGCCTCTCACCGGCGGCGGCAGCGGCGAGGATGATGATGAGCGAGGGCGCGGGAGCTTTCCCTGATCGAAGAAGGGACGGGCTGGTCCCAGCAGGTCTGCCCGGCATCGAGGCGATCCGATGTGACGCGCCTCCTGCTGCCGAGCTCCTTGAGGTTGATCCTAGTAGCCGGCTCTCGGGCTTCAAGTATGGCGGAGGTTGCTCGAGCTCATGGCGGCGACGATAAGTGCTCGATTCTGTCTTATTTCTGTTTTGTCGGATTTGAGGCAGCGTCTGTATCTCTTAGTTAGGCTAAGCGCCCATGTTAAAAAAGTGAAGGGATCTCTGAGGTTCCGTGCAGGGCAGCGCCTCCGCCCCCGAGAGAAGGTGGCCATGATGCACAGGCCTCTCTGCCGGTCATCCTCGCGAGGCCTGGTGGAGCTGGGTGGGCGAGACTCAGCCCCATGGCCCAGCGACTCTGAGTGTCCACACGATGCCATCGCCACAGCTGTTGGGCGCATGGCAGGTCCCGCCTCGAGACACCGTGGTTCTGTTGTCGTCCTCTCCTCCTACTCCACCAACTCTTTGTCTCTCCGACTCCTCCTATCTCGTTACGGATCGTCTTTCTTTGCCCGAGCCTGGACCCGTTCTTGGCAGGTCTTTGGCGCCGACCCTCGTCACAGTGGCGGGCGCTGGAGCTGGCCCGGCTGGATTTGCTCAGCCTTCAATCCGGCGGCGTTGGTCCAGAACCTCGGCGGCTGACGAGGAGACACAAGCTGTCCTTAGGAAAGCTGCTCATGGACGCTGCCTTGGGGAGGTAGCGAGGTCGAGAGTCCTGCAAAGGCGTTGGAGAAGCGAGCTGCGGGGCTGCGGGACCAGCTTCGCCAAGGAGCCGCCATAGCCAGAGAGCAGGAGGAAGGCATGAAGGCTCGAGGTGGCCGTCAAGGATCGGGGCGCCAAGCTCAAGAAGCGCCGTGAGCAGCAAGCGTCTTTGGAGCAAGTTGGAGGCGAGGAAGGTCGAGCTGGGCGGCAAAGCACGGGTCCTTGCAGAGATCGCGTGGCCTTCCACGGATATGGAGGTGAAGGCTCGCGCACCTTCTTGAGGAGCTTTATGATAGCGGCTGGAGAGCCAGCTGGCGGCGAGAGGGCGGCCCCGTAAGCTGCTTCCCTTCTGGTTCGCGCTCTTGAGGATGTAAGCCCTTGGCCAGCCCCTCGGCTGAGGGCAGCGCGTGTCTTGTCTTCTGCGGCGGGTCCTCACCCGCGTCTACCTTGCGATCTAATGTAGACCTCGACAGCCTCTTTGAAACCCGGCGGCGGCGAGCTTGCGCTGCGGCTCTTTGAGCCGTGAAGGAATCGTGCGGAGGCTCTGCTGAGAAGTTCGGGCCTTGACACCAAGCAGGCGAAGTAGCGCCAACCCTGCGGCCCCACAAAGGCGAACCGCTCAGCGCAGCTCCACCGCCGACAAGTGACTCCATTGTGGCTCTGATCGCTTTTAATTCCTGCACATGTATCATGCCTCGGGGCGTTTAAACTGCATTCGGTGTTGTGATAATAGTTATGGACTGTAATATTTGCTTTTGAATTCCTTGAAATTTGTGCTTCCTACTTGCTTATGTTCTCATGTACGTGAAGCCGAGCCATTGCTCTCTACGCCGTTAGCTAGCCGGAAACCGAGGATGGGACCAAGGAGTGAGGGCTACGTGACAAGTTAGGCTCTGATCGCGATGCTCGGGAGTCCCCTTAGCGCCACGAACAACAAGTAGGGAGGTGAGATGTGGAGTGGATCTACCATTCTCGTCTGCGAGCTGGCCCAGCGCATACCTCGGCCGCCATTGGCCTTCGGAACTAAGGAGTGAGGGGCTACGTGACGAGATTAGGCTCTGAGTCGCGATGCTCGAGTCCCCCTTAACAGCTCAAGCGGCCTTCGTACCTTGGCTCTGCTCGGGGAGGGGCCTTGCGACGAACCAGGCCGAGGGCTGGGTGGAGTGGCGTCTTTGGCGTGACAGGCGCAGCCCGTCTTGACCCCTCGCGGCACTCCCGGGAGGCGTTGCGGCAGGCGGAGACAGGCTCTGAGGCTCCACGAGGTTGATGGAGCCGGGGCCACCCTCGGTTGTTTATCACTAGCCGCAGACATAAGCGCTTCCGTATGTGTCTGGGCATAGCCGCTCCTCGGCGATGTCGTCAGCCAGTAGCAGACATGGTGCTTCCAACGGTGCATGGGAGGGCCTCCCCCGGGAAGAGCCCGAGGCGTGTACTGACCCGCCCAGACACGTGGCTAACGCAGTGGGGCTGACGAGGTGTATCTGGGCACCCGTGAGCGGTAGCAGGACTCACGAGGCCCTACCTCAAAGCGGAGTTCTTTGGCGCTGGCAGGCCTTATCTTGTGATGTGTTCCTGCAGATTTGGTTAGATGCGGCGCTCTACATCCTCGGGTCCGGCCCTCGAGCTGGTCTCGGCCGTGTTGGTATGCCAGGTCGCGATGCCGTGAACAAGGCGGTGAGGGCTGGAGAGCCGATGGAGCCCTCGGTCGCGATGCTCGGTACCCCCTTTTGCGTGCAAGCGGTCGGCATGAACAAAGAAGGTGTCATGGATTGGCATCAAATAACAAGCATAATGGGTTGAGCATGACCGAAATAAGCATAAAGAGGATACAAACCGCCCGAGCACAGCCCAAGCGTCTTAGGGATGATGCGAAGCGCCGCTAATAAGGTAAGCTAGGACGGAAGTAAAGGGATACCGCTGCGCGAGGGCGGACCCATGCGACACAGGAATAATGCAGCCACAGGGGCGCTCCCGGTAAATGAAACGAGCGATGTCACTGGTAGCGTTGAAGGCGAAAGGTTGTTGGTGCGGCGAGACTCGGTGGGCTGCGGGAGCCGATCCTCCACGAGCCCCAGGCCCGGGGCCTCGGGAGGCTCGGGCGTGAGTGGCTCCTCGTGGACCATCTCCATCTCCGCCGGGGATGTGGAGTGCCTGGCCTCTTGAGCTTCAGGATGCCCCTCATGAGGTGCTTGTGCGTGGCTTGTTGCATTGGCAAGCTGTAAGGCATCTGACGTGGCTGTGGGGTGGACCTTATGGCGCCCCAGAGAAGGGCCAAAGGCGCTCTGAGGCGGCTCGGTTGAGCCTGGTATGTCGTCTGACACCGCAGCCCACCATCCTCGTCTGCGGATGGGGAGCCCACGGCAGTGGCGGCAGCTGCCACTCATGACTCTTGACTCTTGAAGCTCTGAGCGATCTTCTTGATGAACTCACGAGGTTTGGCCCTCCTTGCCTTGCTCCTTCTTGAGGGGCGTGCTTCAAAACCGCCTCCAAGTGGTGCCCAAGCGCCTCCCCTCGTGACCCTAGCAAGGTCGGTGGCCCTCGGGAGGCCCGAGCCTGCCTAAGGAGGCGCCCGGCCTTTCCTATCACGATAGAAGAGGTTCCCCTGGCGGCGCGGACCACTGAGGGCCTGCCTCTGAGGTCGGGCAGACGATGTCTTCTTCTTCTTGGGGGCGGTCTCGGGGAGGCCTCCTGCTTCCGCGATCCGGGTCCTCCGGTGTGCAGGCACGAAAACTCGCTCCGAGGAGCTGCTGCGTCTTTCTCTTCGCGAGGGCACCGTGATGACTCCGCCACTTCTGGCATCTTGAGGACATTGTAGCACGTGGTGGAGTTCTGACCATGAACTTGCCAGCGCTGGGTACCGAGGATGGCGTTGTATGGCGAGAGCAAATGTGGGACGTCGAAGTCGATGAGCTTCGGTCTTGATGGTTATCGCGTCGCCAAAAGGTGTGAGGCGAACCTGCCCGATCGGGACCGTGGAGCCATCGGTGACCCGGAGAAAAGGCTTGGTGGTGGAGCTGATTGTAAGGCGCGGAGATTGTTGAGCGTTTCCACAGACGGGGCGTTGAGCCCTGCCCGCCATCGATGATGGTCTTGGTGACTAACTGCGTTCTTGATGATTAGGGAGCGAGCATCGGGAGGACTCGGCTGTGGCCGCCGCCAAACTGATCCGGCTGACTTGAACATGATGGTGCCACGCCGACCACACGAGGCGTGTGGCCTCGAAGCAGGGAGGACTACATTCACTTCAGGCGAACTGCTTGAAGATCGTTGAGAGGTGGGGCAGAGCTCCGCCCGGGATCTGGCGATCGTTGCGGCTCACAGAAGCCCCAGCCCCTCGTCTGATGATGGTCTTCATTTCTCCTTGGCTGCGGTGGCAAAGGAGGGAGGCCTCGTTGCCTTGCAGGCGACCCTCGCGAGCTGATCCTCGGCCTCCCTCGCGGGGCGGGTCTTGCAGCGATCCTCGCGAGGTTGAGTCGCGCCATCCTTGGCGAGGGCAGCGGTCTTCCAGCGTCTGTGTTCCTTCCTCATCTCGGTCGTAGCCCATCGCTTGCGGTCGGGCGTCGGCCGATCCTCCCTTCTCGCATGGCTCGGAGTTCTTGACATTATTTGGTGTTGTGGGTGTGGAGGTCATGGTACCGCAGTGATGCCGGCTGCCCTTGGAAGACTCGGGCTGATCTACTGCCCGCTTGGTGTCGGTTACTGCTGCGAGCACGGTAGCCCCCTGCGCTTCCGTCCTTGACCTTGGGTTTCTTCTCTTACGGGTTTGCGGCTGGCAAATCGAGGAGGGAGAGCGCCCTTCCTCGACCTGGCGCGCTTGGTAGCCAAGTTGAACAGCTCAAGGAAGTGCCACAGATCTTCATGCATCGCCAGCTCCTCCTTCATCTTGACGTCGCGCACACCGTCGGAGAAAGCGGAGATGATGGCCTCCTCGGTCACCTTAGGAATCTTGAGCGTCGTTGTTGGGCGTTGGATGTACTGCGGGGTCTCTCTGGTTGCTGCTGCTTGATGCAGGCGCGCATCGCTCACGGCGGGTGGCGATCGCGAGTACCTTGGAAGTTGGCGATGAAGTAGAGTGCGCATCTCGTCGGGAGGAGATGCGTTGTGCAGTGCGAGTTAGGGAGGCAGTGCGGGCCCGTCTTTGAGTGCCATGGGAAACCAGTTCGCCATGACCTTCTGCGTCTCCGTTGGCGGCCGATGCCTTCGTGGCTGGAGAGAACTTCGGAGTCGGCCGTACCATCGTGGCGAGGAGGCAGGTCCGGCTTGAACTTAGAACCCGCGGCGCGCTGCGGCTTTCGAGGGGTGAAAACGCACGGCGACTGCTTGTGCCACGGGAGGCCTTGGATGGCCTGAGCTTGGTCTTGCGGGTCCCGTCTTGGCTGGCTTTGGGGAGCAGCGAGGTCTTGACATCTTGGAGGCGGGGCGTGGTCGCGGCAGAGCTGCAGCGGGAGCACTCGGGCAGCTTCTTGCGGGCGAGGACCTCGACAGCTTCTGCTCTTGCAGCGGCGGCGGACGGGCGGAGTTCCGCCCTAGGGACCCGCAGCGGGAACGGCGCCTTCTTAGAGGCGGCGAGGCACCCGAACTTCGTCGCCCGTGCAGAGATGGGGTTCGGTGCAGCGGGGACGGCGGCAGAGAGCCCCTACGGCAGCAGACGAAGCTCGGCGGCAGGTCGAGCCACTCGCCGTGAACGTCGTCGGCAAAGCGATGGCGCAGGAGGCTCGTTTGCTGCGATGGCGCCTTCGAGCCTCCATGGCGCGCTTGCGAGCAAGGCGAAAGAACCAGCAGGCGAGCAAGGGAAGTGCAGTCTGGCTGTCTTTCCTCATGGAGGGATGCTAGGGCGATGCTTGCTGCGTTCCCCGCCCGGGCGAGTGGCGGCGTTGATGACGGCGACGAGGAGCGATGAGGCGCCCGCCCGAAGCAGAAGCCGTCTGAAGAGGCAGAAGGCGAAGCGGCTCGGCGCTCGGCGCGGGCCTGACCAGCGTCGGAACATGGATCACGGTGGTCGACGGAGAAACAGGCGGCGGAAAGGCAATCGGCGCACCCCTACCCCAGCGCCAAATGTCGGTTGGTTCGTAGCAGACCCTTGAGGTTGAATCTTTGGGGTGCTTGCGGAATCTCGCCCTCTACCTACACTGCACCCGCCGCCTCGCTAGGATCTAAACTCTGAAAGGAACAGCACAAGAGACACAGGGGTTTATACTAGTTCGGGCCACCATTGTGGTGTAATACCCTACTCTAGTTTGTGGTGTGGTGGATTGCCTCTTGGGCTGATGGTGATGAACAATACAAGAAGAACAGCCTGCAGTGCATTCTTGGCTGGTGCGATGAGCGCTGCTGGGGAGTTGATCGCCTCTCTCTATCTCTCTCGCTTGTTCTCTTGCTATCTTTGAATTCTGGATCCTCTCGCGAGATGCCTCTACCACTGTGGGTGGCTAGTCCTATTTATAAGCAGGAGGCCACTGGGCCTCTTCCCAAATATTGGCGGGAAGGGAGCCAACAATTGGCCATTTGAAGGGAACATATGGTACACTTATCGACTAAAGTTGGTCCTCGCTTTGTCAAAGGCTCTGGTGGTGGCCTTGGCTTGGGCTCCTAATGACTTCCTTCCTGCCGTTGGACTGGTCTTGGTCTTGTTGCACGAAATGGGCCTTTGCTTGATGCCCTACGCTCGCTTGCTCCCTTTGCACCAAAGGGGAAGGAGGACATTCTTGTGGTGGCGCCGCCCTGGCGCCCTTAGTGCGTCATGGCTTGTGTCATGGGCACCTCGTGAGTACCCGCCTTGATCTCTCGCCACCTCGCGAGCCCGGCTGATGAGGCGGCGCTGAGGAAAGCTCCACATCGTCCGCCCGTGAGGAAACAGCCCTCGCGAGGTCTTGAGCTCGTAATGATGAAGATGGGCGTGATGGGCCCCCTTGAGAAACCGCCCGCGGGCGCGGGCGAGCAAATCTAGGGACCCCGTTCCCGAAGCGCCGACACTAGAGTATGATCATGTACATAGGCATCACGTCCGTGACAATTAGACCCGACTCCTGCACGCATCTACTACTATTACTCCACATCAACGCTATCGGCATGCATCTAGAGTATTAAGTTCATAAGAATGGAGTAACACTTTAAGCAAGATGACATGATGTAGAGGATAAACTCATGCAATATGATATAAGCCCATCTTTTTATCCTCGATGGCAACAATACAATCGTGTCGTTTCCCCTCATCATTTGGGATCGAGCACCACAAGATTGAACCCAAAGCTAAGCACTTCTCCCATTGCAAGAAAGATCAATCTAGTAGGCCAAACCAAGCTGATAATTGAAGAGACTTGCAAAGATAGCCAATCATACATAAAAGAATTCAGAGAGAAGATTCAAATATTGTACATAGATAATATTGATCATAAACCCACAATTAAATGGGATCTCGACAAACACACATAAAGAAGATTACATCGAATAGATCTCCAAGAAAGCGAGGAGAACTTTGTATTCAGATCAAGAGAGAAGAAGCCATCTAGATAATAACTATGGACCCGAAGATGCAGGTAAACTACTCACACATCATCGGAGGGCTATGGTGTTGATGTAAAGCCCTCCGTGATCAATGCCCCCTCCGGTGGGCGCGGAAAGGCCCCAGATGGGATCTCACGAAGTCTGAAGGTTGCGGCCCGGTGGAAATAGGGTTTTGGCTCCTCTGGCGATGGTTTGAAGTGCGTGGGGTATATATAGGAGAAGAAGTAGGTCGATTGGAGCCACGAGGGGCCCATGAGGGTGAGGCGCTCCGGTGGCGCACTCCTGCGCCTCGTGGCTTCCTCGTTGGTTGCTTGACATCCTCCAAGTCCTATGGATCACGTTTTCCGAAAATCACGTTAGAAGGTTTCATTCCGTTTGGA
>JAHIAM010003839.1:0-20264 GCA_021605205.1 Aegilops longissima
GGCGATTTCCATAGTTGTTGAACCCCAAGGTGCGCTTACGAGTCGGTCGTCAACACTCACAGTTTTGGCCCATTCTGGTCCGTTTCGTGGACTATTACAAACTGTTTTGGGGTCCCTGAGTGATTTCCACGATTAACGAACCCCCGGATGCGTTTACGTGTCGGTCATCATCACTCACAGTTTTGGCCGATTCTGGCCCATTTCATGGACTAGTACTCACTGTTTTGGGTCCACGATTAATGAACCCCGGGGTGCGTTTACGTTTCGGTCATCAAAATTCGTGGTTTTTGTCGATTCTGACCCGTTTCGTGGATAATTACTCACCGTTTTGGGGCCCCGGAGCGATTTCCATTGTTGTTGATCCCCAAGACTGCATGGTTTGTGCGATTCGCCCGTTTCTTGGACTATTAATGAGTTTTGGGGTCCCGAAGTGATTTCCATGATTGATGAACCCCGGGTTGCGTTTATGTGTCGGTCATCAACAATCACAATTTTGGCCAATTCTGGTCCGTTTCGTGGACTATTACTCATCGTTTTGGGGTCCCAGAGCGATTTCCACGAGTGACGATCCCCAGGGTGCGTTTACGTGTCCGTCGACAACACTCACAATTTTGGCCTATTCTGACCCGTTTCGTGGACTATTACTCACTACTTTGTGGTCCAGGAGTAATTTCCACGATTAACAAACCCTGGGGTGCGTTTACGTGTCGGTCATCAACACTCGCGGTTTTGTCGATTCTGGCCCGTTTCATGGACTATTACTCACCATTTTGGGGTCCTAGGCGATTCCGTGGTTGTTGAACCCCAAGGTGCGCTTCTGAGTCGATCGTCAACACTCACGATTATGGCCCATTCTGGTCCGTTTCGTGGACTATTACACACTGTTTTGGGGTCCCTGAGTGATTTCCACGATTAACGAACCCCCGGATGCGTTTACGTGTCGGTCATCATCACTCACAGTTTTGGCCGATTCTGGCCCGTTTCGTGGATTATTACTCACTGTTTTGGGGTCCCGGAGTGATTTCCAATATTAACGAACCCCGGCGTGCGTTTACATGTCGGTCATCAACACTCATCGTTTTGGCCCATTCTGCCTTGTTTCGTGGACTATTACTCACTGTTTTGGGTTTCCCTGAGTGATTTTCATGATTAACGAACCCTCGGGTGCGTTTACATGTTAGTCATCAACACTCGCGGTTTTTGTCGATTCTGACCCATTTCATGGACTATTACTAACCGTGGGGTCCTGAAGCGATTTCCATAGTTGTTGAACCCTAAGGTGAGCTTACGTGTCGGTCATCAACACTCGCAGTTTTTGTCGATTCTGACCCATTTCATGGACTATTACTCGCAGTTTTGGCCGATTCTGCCAGTTTCATGGACTATTACTCACTGATTTGGGGTCCGTGGGCGATTTCCATGATTGAAGAATCCCGGGGTGCGTTTATATATCGTTCATCAATAATCCTAGGTTTGTCCGATTCTGGGCTCTTTCATGGACTACTACTCACGGTTTTGGGGTCCCAAAGCGATTTCCATGGTTGTCGAACCCCAAGGTGTGCTTACGTGTTGGTCGTCAAGACTCGCACTTTGGGCGATTCGGCCCGTTACATTGACTATTACTCAGTTTTGGGGTCGAAGTTATTTCCCGATTAGCGAACCCGAAGTGCGTTTATGTGTCGGTCATCAGCACTCACAATTTTGGCTGATTCTTGTCCGTTTCATGCACTACTACTCACTGTTTTGGATCCTAGATCATTTTCCACGATTGACGATCCCAGGGTTGCGTATACATGTCCGTCGTCAACACTCACAGTGTTGGCCAATTCTGACCCATTTCATGGACTATTACTCGCAGTTTTGGCCGATTCTGCCAGTTTCATGGACTATTACTCACTGATTTGGGGTCCGTGGGCGATTTCCATGATTGAAGAATCCCGGGGTGCGTTTATATATCGTTCATCAATAATCCTAGGTTTGTCCGATTCTGGGCACTTTCATGGACTACTACTCACGGTTTTGGGGTCCCAAAGCGATTTCCATGGTTGTCGAACCCCAAGATGTGCTTACGTGTTGGTCGTCAAGACTCGCACTTTGGGCCGATTTCGGCCCGTTACATTGACTATTACTCAGTTTTGGGGTCCCGAAGTTATTTCCCCGATTGACGAACCCCGGGGTGCGTTTATGTGTCGGTCATCAGCACTCACAATTTTGGCTGATTCTTGTCCGTTTCATGCACTACTACTCACTGTTTTGGATCCTAGATCATTTTCCACGATTGACGATCCCAGGGTTGCGTATACATGTCCGTCGTCAACACTCACAGTGTTGGCCAATTCTGACCCATTTCATGGACTACTACTAACCGTGGGGTCCTGAAGCGATTTCCGTAGTTGTTGAACCCTAAGGTGTGCTTACATGTCGGTCATCAACACTCGCAGTTTTGGCCGATTCTGGCCCATTTCATGGACTAGTACTCACTGTTTTGGGTCCACGATTAACGAACCCCGGGGTGCGTTTACGTTTCGGTCATCAAAATTCGTGGTTTTTGTCGATTCTGACCCGTTTCGTGGATAATTACTCACCATTTTGGGGCCCCGGAGCGATTTCCATTGTTGTTGATCCCCAAGACTACATGATTTGTGCGATTCTGGCCCGTTCTTGGACTATTAATGAGTTTTGGGGTCGAAGTGATTTCCATGATTGATGAACCCAGGTTGCGTTTATGTGTCGGTCATCAACAATCACAATTTTGGCCAATTCTGGTCCGTTTGTGGACTATTACTCATCGTTTTGGGGTCCCAGGCGATTTCCACGAGTGGCGATCCCGAGTGCGTTTACGTGTCCGTCGACAACACTCACAATTTTGGCCTATTCGACCCGTTTAGTGGACTATTATTCACTACTTTGTGGTCGGAGTAATTTCCACGATTAACAAACCACAGGGTGCGTTTACGTGTCGGTCATCAACACTTTCGCGGTTTTGTCGATTCTGGCCCGTTTCGTGGACTATTACTCACCATTTTGGGGGTCCTAGAGCGATTTCCATAGTTGTTGAACCCCAAGGTGCGCTTACGAGTCGGTCGTCAACACTCACAGTTTTGGCCCATTCTGGTCCGTTTCGTGGACTATTACAAACTGTTTTGGGGTCCCTGAGTGATTTCCACGATTAACGAACCCCCGGATGCGTTTACGTGTCGGTCATCATCACTCACAGTTTTGGCCGATTCTGGCCCATTTCATGGACTAGTACTCACTGTTTTGGGTCCACGATTAATGAACCCCGGGGTGCGTTTACGTTTCGGTCATCAAAATTCGTGGTTTTTGTCGATTCGACCCGTTTCGTGGATAATTACTCACCGTTTTGGGGCCCCGGAGCGATTTCCATTGTTGTTGATCCCCAAGACTCGCATGATTTGTGCGATTCTGGCCCGTTTCTTGGACTATTAATGAGTTTTGGGGTCCCGAAGTGATTTCCATGATTGATGAACCCGGGTTGCGTTTATGTGTCGGTCATCAACAATCACAATTTTGGCCAATTCTGGTCCGTTTAGTGGACTATTACTCATCATTTTGGGGTCCCAGGCGATTTCCACAGTGGCGATCCCGAGGTGCGTTTACGTGTCCGTCGACAACACTCACAATTTTGGCCTATTCGACCCGTTTCGTGGACTATTACTCACTACTTTGTGGTCGGGGTAATTTCCACGATTAACAAACTCTGGGGTGCGTTTACGTGTTGGTCATCAACTTTTCGCGGTTTTGTCGATTCTGGCCCGTTTCGTGGACTATTACTCACCATTTTGGGGGTCCTAGAGCGATTTCCGTAGTTGTTGAACCCCAAGGTGCGCTTATGAGTCGGTCGTCAACACTCACAGTTTTGGCCCATTCTGGTCCGTTTCGTGGACTATTACACACTGTTTTGGGGTCCCTGAGTGATTTCCACGATTAACGAACCCCCGGATGCGTTTACGTGTCGGTCATCATCACTCACAGTTTTGGCCGATTCTGGCCCGTTTCGTGGATTATTACTCACTGTTTTGGGGTCCCGGAGTGATTTCCAATATTAACGAACCCCGGCGTGCGTTTACATGTCGGTCATCAACACTCATCGTTTTGGCCCATTCTGCCGTGTTTCGTGGACTATTACTCACTGTTTTGGGTTTCCCTGAGTGATTTTCATGATTAACGAACCCTCGGGTGCGTTTACATGTTAGTCATCAACACTCGCGGTTTTTGTCGATTCTGACCCATTTCATGGACTATTACTAACCGTGGGGTCCTGAAGCGATTTCCATAGTTGTTGAACCCTAAGGTGAGCTTACGTGTCGGTCATCAACACTCGCAGTTTTTGTCGATTCTGACCCATTTCATGGACTAGTACTCACAGTTTTGGCCGATTCTGCCAGTTTCATGGACTATTACTCACTGATTTGGGGTCCGTGGGCGATTTCCATGATTGAAGAATCCCGGGGTGCGTTTATATATCGTTCATCAATAATCCTAGGTTTGTCCGATTCTGGGCTCTTTCATGGACTACTACTCACGGTTTTGGGGTCCCAAAGCGATTTCCATGGTTGTCGAACCCCAAGGTGTGCTTACGTGTTGGTCGTCAAGACTCGCACTTTGGGCCGATTTCGGCCCGTTACATTGACTATTACTCAGTTTTGGGGTCCCGAAGTTATTTCCCCGATTGACGAACCCCGGGGTGCGTTTATGTGTCGGTCATCAGCACTCACAATTTTGGCTGATTCTTGTCCGTTTCATGCACTACTACTCACTGTTTTGGATCCTAGATCAGTTTCCACGATTGACGATCCCGGGGTTGCGTATACATGTCCGTCGTCAACACTCACAGTGTTGGCCAATTCTGACCCATTTCATGGACTATTACTAACCGTGGGGTCCTGAAGCGATTTCCGTAGTTGTTGAACCCTAAATTGTGCTTACGTGTCGGTCATCAACACTCGCAGTTTTGGCCGATTCTGGCCCATTTCATGGACTAGTACTCACTGTTTTGGGTCCACGATTAACGAACCCCGGGGTGCGTTTACGTTTCGGTCATCAAAATTCGTGGTTTTTGTCGATTCTGACCCGTTTCGTGGATAATTACTCACCGTTTTGGGGCCCCGGAGCGACTTCCATTGTTGTTGATCCCCAAGACTGCATGATTTGTGCGATTCTGGCCCGTTCTTGGACTATTAATGAGTTTTGGGGTCCTGAAGTGATTTCCATGATTGATGAACCCGGGTTGCGTTTATGTGTCGGTCATCAACAATCACATTTTGGCCAATTCTGGTCCGTTTCATGGACTATTACTCATCGTTTTGGGGTCCCAGGCGATTTCCACAGTGGTGATCCCGAGGTGCGTTTACGTGTCCGTCGACAACACTCACAATTTTGGCCTATTCTGACCGGTTTGTGGACTATTACTCACTACTTTGTGGTCAGGAGTAATTTCCACGATTAACAAACCCAGGGTGCGTTTACGTGTCGGTCATCAACACTCGCGGTTTTGTCGATTCTGGCCCGTTTCGTGGACTATTACTCACCATTTTGGGGGTCCTAGAGCGATCTTATATTTACTAATTGGAGGCACCTTTCAAGTCTTCTCATTAATCCACATCATCAAAATTAATTACACCGTTGGATTGAGAAATTTACGTCCAAGATAAAAAGAGAACTTACGTAACACATATGGTCACGTGAACAAAAAATATGGTATATGAACACGTCTAACATTGTGAAATAAAAAAAACATCCATCTATTCCTTAGAAAAAAAAATATATTCCTTCCAGAACAAGTCGACCGGTAAAAGGGAAAAAAGGATGGGGTCCGATTGATGACACGTGAAACTCCATGCAATTAATCTCCTGCCAATTAAAAAAGTAAAGAAAATATCTCCCTCAAAATAACGAAAACATGTTCCCCGGCTCATGCATATGGCCGCACCTTTCACGCCTTCTCAAATCCACACCTTCAAATTAATTATACCGGTAAAAATTAAATGCAAGACAATAAACACATATGGTCACGTAAACAAAAAAAATTGCATATGAACATGTCCAACGTTGTGAAACAACAAAAAAAAAGTATTCAAAAAGAAAATCTCTACCAAAAAAAACACGTCTAACATTGTGAAATAAAAAAAACATCCATCTATTCCTTAGAAAAAAAAATATATTCCTTCCGGAACAAGTCGACCGGTAAAAGGGAAAAAAGGATGGGGTCCGATTGATGACACGTGAAACTCCATGCAATTAATCTCCTGCCAATTAAAAAAGTAAAGAAAATATCTCCCTCAAAATAACGAAAACATGTTCCCCGGCTCACGCATATGGCCGCACCTTTCACGCCTTCTCAAATCCACACCTTCAAATTAATTATACCGGTAAAAATTAAATGCAAGACAATAAACACATATGGTCACGTAAACAAAAAAAATTGCATATGAACATGTCCAACGTTGTGAAACAACAAAAAAAAAGTATTCGACAAGAAAATCTCTACCAAAAAAAAAAGGAAAACATCTACAACGACTCGAATACATGGTCACACCTTTTAAGTTTTCTCACTAATCTACGCCATCATATTAATTGCACCTTTTTAAAGGGAAAATTAATTGCACCATTAAACTGTAAAATTTACATGCAAGGTAAGAAGAAAACTTGCCTAACACATATGGCCCCGTCCAAAAAAAAACTTGCATCCAACATTGTCAAAAAATTCACTTCGTTCCTGAAAAAAGTTGCCTCCTTCCATAAAAGGGGAAAAAAGGAACAGAACTTCGTCTGCTCCTTTACATCGACACGCCTTTCAATCCTTTCTCATTAATCCACGGCATGTAAATAATTACACCATTCGATTGTAAAATTTAATTGCAAGATAAGAAGAAAACTTGCGCAACACATATGTCTCCGTCCAAAAAAGGACGTCCAACTTTGTGAAAAAAAAATATCAATCCGTTTCTAGAAAAAACTCTTTCCACAATAACTCTAAGGATAAAAACGAAAGCAAGAAGGGATCCGATTGATATCCCGTGACACACCTTGAATAAAATATTCTAGCGATAAAAAAAAGGAAACACATCTCTCCCGCAAAAAAAAAAAACAACCCGTCGGCTCCTGTACATGGCCGCTGAGTCCAGCTCCCTTTCAGTCCTACTTCTTCTAATACATATGGCCGGTGCTGGCAATTAGTCTCACCGAAGTACCGCAAAGGAACCCGAAGCCAGGTGTTGCGAGGGATGACGAAACCAACTGCGATCCCAGGCTGCAATCAATCTTCCTCATTGTCATCAGTGTATCCGTGTCTCCCTCTATCCACCCCTGGTTTCAAAGTACACCAACACTTTTAATATACTTACAAAGGCTAACTATTAAGTACAACCTCTAACATTTTCTTCTTGGCTTCATGTTCGTGATAATGGTCGATGTAGCGTAGGTTGAGGTGCACCGCTGTGGTAATTGTCAAACTGCCCGTTGGAGAATATACAGTAGATAGGAAGCACATCGATTTATCTTCCGATGTCGTCCAGTTCATCATTGGTTGTCAAACTCCACAAGCATCTAAAACGTATCATGAAATTTGTTGAATGTGCTACTTGCTTTTTAGCACTTTGGACTCATGAAAAAGCCAAGCGTCCGATCAAAATAAAAAATGTAATGTACTTTCCTATCCACGAGCATACTTCACCTGATTATGTTGTAGAGGAGCGAACCAGATTCCACTGCATCCGGTGTCGCCATGTGCAACGTAGTGCTGTCATCATGCATACGTGTTGAATCATATGGGTCGTCGATTGGTATTATGCATGCAAATAATATGATATTTCTTAGAGATATACTACTTTTCCTGACATGCATGCGATTGGTGAATCGCATGGATTCACATGTATTTGTAGGTGTAGATTGCTAATACATATCTGCATTTATCGTACGTCTATCCATGTCTTTATTTGGCCTTAGAACACAAAAAAAATCTGTCAAATATTTTTCAATGCATATAAATTACGAAGAAACAAAAGAATGTGGATGTATCATGTGCCACAAAATTATCATATAAACACATGATTATCTATGCAATATAGATATGCATATAGTATAGCTAGAAATTATTTAAAAAGTCCATCCACATTAATCATAAAAGAAATTCTTTAAGAATTTGTTGGTAGACACAAGAACTCAACATATGAATAATCTATGGTGCTTATAGTAATGAGAGTATACTCCCTCCGGTCTTTTTTACTCCACGTATAAGATTCGTGTCAAGTCGACTTTGCAAAGTTTGAAAAAAATTATACTAAAAAATTGCAAAATCTATAATAAAAAATATATAATATGAAATTACATTTCATAATGAATCTAAAGATAGTGATTAGGTATAGTGAATATTGATTCTTTTTTCTATAACTTTGGTCAAATTAAAGTTACTTTAACTTCACACAAAACTTATATGCAGATCAAAAAGGACCGGAGGGAGTACAACTAACTCCTTTTCATTTATTTATATTATTTGCTGATATCAAGTATGTTGATAGAAAACCAATCATGCATGTGTCCATTATTGTGTATAGATACAAACTCTCCATAACTCTACAATGCTTCCCTGGCAAAAAAGAAGATATATATCTTCTTTAGGTAGGTTAAAAAAGGAAGATATCTTTTAGAAACTTAAAGGTCATGAATACATGATACATGCTTGCAACAACGTTTGCATTTGTAACCATGCTTTACGCGAACATAACAGATATGCCCTTATATAAAGTTTGTAAGGTAGCACATGCATATTTTGAAATATCATCTATAAATATGTTGTTGTTCACCATTGCACCATGACAATATTGATACCGTAGTCACACAATTGGACGGAAACAATCCAATCACAAAATAGTACGAAGCAATGTAATATTGATGAACCCTATGTCCAACAAAGATAAACAAGCATGTGTAACAATAATAAGAATATCAACATATGCATACTATTGTCCGACATTTGTAGTTCGTAACAAAATTATTGTATCTAATATAGAAAGTTCTAGCCCGTGCAGGTGCACGGGTTGATGACTAGTTTCCATAGTTGTTGAACCCCAAGGTGCGCTTATGAGTCGGTCGTCAACACTCACAGTTTTGGCCCATTCTGGTCCGTTTCGTGGACTATTACAAACTGTTTTGGGGTCCCTGAGTGATTTCCACGATTAACGAACCCCCGGATGCGTTTACGTGTTGGTCATCATCACTCACAGTTTTGGCTGATTCTGGCCCATTTCATGGACTAGTACTCACTGTTTTGGGTCCACGATTAATGAACCCATGGTGTGTTTACGTTTCTGTCATCAAAATTCGTGGTTTTTGTCGATTCTGACCCGTTTCGTGGATAATTACTCACCGTTTTGGGGCCTCGGAGCGATTTCCATTGTTGTTGATCCCCAAGACTCGCTGTTTGTGCCGATTCTGGCCCGTTTCTTGGACTATTAATGAGTTTTGGGGTCCCGAAGTGATTTCCATGATTGATGAACCCCGGGTTGCGTTTATGTGTCGGTCATCAACAATCACAATTTTGGCCAATTCTGGTCCGTTTAGTGGACTATTACTCATCATTTTGGGGTCCCAGGCGATTTCCACAGTGGCGATCCCGAGGTGCGTTACGTGTCCGTCGACAACACTCACAATTTTGGCCTATTCGACCCGTTTCGTGGACTATTACTCACTACTTTGTGGTCAGGAGTAATTTCACGATTAACAAACTCTGAGGGTGCGTTTACGTGTCGGTCATCAACTTTTCGCGGTTTTGTCGATTCGGCCCGTTTCATGGACTATTACTCACCATTTTGGGGGTCCTAGAGCGATTTCCGTAGTTGTTGAACCCCAAGGTGCGCTTACGAGTCGGTCGTCAACACTCACAGTTTTGGCCCATTCTGGTCCGTTTCGTGGACTATTACACACTGTTTTGGGGTCCCTGAGTGATTTCCACGATTAACGAACCCCCGGATGCGTTTACGTGTCGGTCATCATCACTCACAGTTTTGGCCGATTCTGGCCCGTTTCGTGGATTATTACTCACTGTTTTGGGGTCCCGGAGTGATTTCCAATATTAACGAACCCCGGCGTGCGTTTACATGTCGGTCATCAACACTCATCGTTTTGGCCCATTCTGCCGTGTTTCGTGGACTATTACTCACTGTTTTGGGTTTCCCTGAGTGATTTTCATGATTAACGAACCCTCGGGTGCGTTTACATGTTAGTCATCAACACTCGCGGTTTTTGTCGATTCTGACCCATTTCATGGACTATTACTAACCGTGGGGTCCTGAAGCGATTTCCATAGTTGTTGAACCTAAGGTGAGCTTACGTGTCGGTCATCAACCACTCGCAGTTTTTGTCGATTCGACCCATTTCATGGACTTATTACTCGCAGTTTTGGCGATTATGCCAGTTTCATGGACTATTACTCACTAATTTGGGGTCCGTGGGCGATTTCCATGATTGAAGAATCCGGGGTGCGTTTATATATCGTTCATCAATAATCCTAGGTTTGTCCGATTCTGGGCTCTTTCATGGACTACTACTCACGGTTTTGGGGTCCCAAAGCGATTTCCATGGTTGTCGAACCCCAAGGTGTGCTTACGTGTTGGTCGTCAAGACTACATGATTTGGGCGATTTGGCCCGTTACATTGACTACTACTCAGTTTTGGGGTCGAAGTTATTTCCACGATTAGCGAACCCGAGTGCGTTTATGTGTCGGTCATCGGCACTCACAATTTTGGCTGATTCGGTCCGTTTCATGCACTACTACTCACTGTTTTGGATCCTAGATCATTTTCCACGATTGACGATCCCAGGGTTGCGTATACATGTCCGTCGTCAATACTCACAGTGTTGGCCAATTCTGACCCATTTCATGGACTATTACTAACCGTGGGGTCCTGAAGCGATTTCGTGGTTGTTGAACCCTAAGGTGTGCTTACGTGTCGGTCATCAACACTCGCAGTTTTGGCCGATTCTGGCCCATTTCATGGACTAGTACTCACTGTTTTGGGTCCACGATTAACGAACCCCGGGGTGCGTTTACGTTTCGGTCATCAAAATTCATGGTTTTTGTCGATTCTGACCCGTTTCGTGGATAATTACTCACCGTTTTGGGGCCCCGGAGCGATTTCCATTGTTGTTGATCCCCAAGACTCGCGATTTGTGCGATTCTGGCCCGTTTCTTGGACTATTAATGAGTTTGGGGTCCCAAGTGATTTCCATGATTGATGAACCCGGGTTGCGTTTATGTGTCGGTCATCAACAATCACAATTTTGGCCAATTCTGGTCCGTTTAGTGGACTATTACTCATCGTTTTGGGGTCCCAGGCGATTTCCACAGTGGCGATCCCGAGTGCGTTTACGTGTCCGTCGACAACACTCACAATTTTGGCCTATTCGACCCGTTTGTGGACTATTACTCACTACTTTGTGGTCAGGAGTAATTTCCACGATTAACAAACTCTGAGGGTGCGTTTACGTGTCGGTCATCAACACTTTCGCGGTTTTGTCGATTCGGCCCGTTTAGTGGACTATTACTCACCATTTTGGGGGTCCTAGAGCGATTTCCATAGTTGTTGAACCCCAAGGTGCGCTTACGAGTCGGTCGTCAACACTCACAGTTTTGGCCCATTCTGGTCCATTTCGTGGACTATTACACACTGTTTTGGGGTCCCTGAGTGATTTCCACGATTAACGAACCCCCGGATGCGTTTACGTGTCGGTCATCATCACTCACAGTTTTGGCCGATTATGGCCCGTTTCGTGGATTATTACTCACTGTTTTGGGGTCCCGGAGTGATTTCCAATATTAACGAACCCCGGCGTGCGTTTACATGTCGGTCATCAACACTCATCCTTTTGGCCCATTCTGCCGTGTTTCGTGGACTATTACTCACTGTTTTGGGTTTCCCTGAGTGATTTTCATGATTAACGAACCCTCGGGTGCGTTTACATGTTAGTCATCAACACTCGCGGTTTTTGTCGATTCTGACCCATTTCATGGACTATTACTAACCGTGGGGTCCTGAAGCGATTTCCATAGTTGTTGAACCCTAAGGTGAGCTTACGTGTCGGTCATCAACACTCGCAGTTTTTGTCGATTCTGACCCATTTCATGGACTATTACTACATGATTTTGCCGATTCGCGGTTTCATGGACTATTACTCACTAATTTGGGGTCCGTGGGCGATTTCCATGATTGAAGAATCCGAGGTGCGTTTATATATCGTTCATCAATAATCCTAGGTTTGTCGATTCTGGGCTCTTTCATGGACTACTACTCACGGTTTTGGGGTCCCAAGCGATTTCCATGGTTGTCGAACCCCAAGGTGTGCTTACGTGTTGGTCGTCAAGACTACATGATTTGGGCGATTTGACCCGTTACGTTGACTACTACTCAGTTTTGGGGTCGAAGTTATTTCCATGATTGACGAACCCCGGGGTGCGTTTATGTGTCGGTCATCAGCACTCACAATTTTGGCTGATTCTGGTCCGTTTCATGCACTACTACTCACTGTTTTGGATCCTAGATCATTTTCCACGATTGACGATCCCAGGGTTGCGTATACATGTCCGTCGTCAACACTCACAGTGTTGGCCAATTCTGACCCATTTCATGGACTATTACTAACCGTGGGGTCCTGAAGCGATTTCCGTAGTTGTTGAACCCTAAGGTGTGCTTACGTGTCGGTCATCAACACTCGCAGTTTTGGCCGATTCTGGCCCATTTCATGGACTAGTACTCACTGTTTTGGGTCCACGATTAACGAACCCCGGGGTGCGTTTACGTTTCGGTCATCAAAATTCATGGTTTTGTCGATTTGACCCGTTTAGTGGATAATTACTCACCGTTTTGGGGCCCGGGCGATTTCCATTGTTGTTGATCCCCAAGACTGCATGATTTGTGCCGATTCTGGCCCGTTTCTTGGACTATTAATGAGTTTTGGGGTCGAAGTGATTTCCATGATTGATGAACCCGGGTTGCGTTTATGTGTCGGTCATCAACAATCACAATTTTGGCCAATTCTGGTCCGTTTAGTGGACTATTACTCATCGTTTTGGGGTCCCGGGCGATTTCCACAGTGCGATCCCGAGTGCGTTTACGTGTCCGTCGACAACACTCACAATTTTGGCCTATTCTGACCCGTTTCGTGGACTATTACTCACTACTTTGTGGTCCAGGAGTAATTTCCACGATTAACAAACCCTGGGGTGCGTTTACGTGTCGGTCATCAACACTCGCGGTTTTGTCGATTCTGGCCCGTTTCGTGGACTATTACTCACCATTTTGGGGGTCCTAGAGCGATTTCCATAGTTGTTGAACCCCAAGGTGCGCTTACGAGTCGGTCGTCAACACTCACAGTTTTGGCCCATTCTGGTCCATTTCGTGGACTATTACACACTGTTTTGGGGTCCCTGAGTGATTTCCACGATTAACGAACCCCCGGATGCGTTTACGTGTCGGTCATCATCACTCACAGTTTTGGCCGATTCTGGCCCGTTTCGTGGATTATTACTCACTGTTTTGGGGTCCCGGAGTGATTTCCAATATTAACGAACCCCGGCGTGCGTTTACATGTCGGTCATCAACACTCATCCTTTTGGCCCATTCTGCGTGTTTGTGGACTATTACTCACTGTTTTGGGTTTCCACGGTGATTTTCATGATTAACGAACCCTCGGGTGCGTTTACATGTTAGTCATCAACTTTTCGCGGTTTTTGTCGATTCGACCCATTTCATGGACTATTACTAACCGTGGGGTCTGAGCGATTTCCATAGTTGTTGAACCCTAAGGTGAGCTTACGTGTCGGTCATCAACACTCGCAGTTTTTGTCGATTCTGACCCATTTCATGGACTATTACTCGCAGTTTTGGCCGATTCTGCCAGTTTCATGGACTATTACTCACTAATTTGGGGTCCGTGGGCGATTTCCATGATTGAAGAATCCTGGGGTGCGTTTATATATCGTTCATCAATAATCCTAGGTTTGTCCGATTCTGGGCTCTTTCATGGACTACTACTCACGGTTTTGGGGTCCCAAAGCGATTTCCATGGTTGTCGAACCCCAAGGTGTGCTTACGTGTTGGTCGTCAAGACTCGCAGTTTGGGCCGATTTCGGCCCGTTACATTGACTACTACTCAGTTTTGGGGTCCCGAAGTTATTTCCACGATTAGCGAACCCGGAGTGCGTTTATGTGTCGGTCATCGGCACTCACAATTTTGGCTGATTCTGGTCCGTTTCATGCACTACTACTCTTGTTTTGGATCCTAGATCATTTTCCACGATTAGCGATCCCGAGGTTGCGTATACATGTCCGTCATCAACACTCACGGTGTTGGCCAATTCTGACCCATTTCATGGACTATTACTAACCGTGGGGTCTGAAGCGATTTCGTGGTTGTTGAACCTAAGGTGTGCTTACGTGTCGGTCATCAACTTTTCGCAGTTTTGGCGATTCGGCCCATTTCATGGACTAGTACTCACTGTTTTGGGTCGACGATTAACGAACCCGAAGTGCGTTTACGTTTGATCATCAAAATTCGTGGTTTTGTCGATTCGACCCGTTCGTGGATAATTACTCACCGTTTTGGGGCCGGGCGATTTCCATTGTTGTTGATCCCCAAGACTGCATGATTTGTCCGATTCTGGCCGTTTCTTGGACTATTAATGAGTTTTGGGGTCCAAGTGATTTCCATGATTGATGAACCCGGGTTGCGTTTATGTGTCGGTCATCAACAATCACAATTTTGGCCAATTCTGGTCCGTTTAGTGGACTATTACTCATCGTTTTGGGGTCCCAGGCGATTTCCACAGTGTGATCCCGAGTGCGTTTACGTGTCCGTCGACAACACTCACAATTTTGGCCTATTCGACCCGTTTAGTGGACTATTACTCACTACTTTGTGGTCGAGGGTAATTTCCACGATTAACAAACTCTGAGGGTGCATTTACGTGTCGGTCATCAACTTTTCGCGGTTTTGTCGATTACGGCCCGTTTAGTGGACTATTACTCACCATTTTGGGGTCCTAGGCGATTTCCATAGTTGTTGAACCCCAAGGTGCGCTTACAGTCGATCGTCAACACTCACAGTTTTGGCCCATTCGGTCCATTTAGTGGACTATTACACACTGTTTTGGGGTCCCTGAGTGATTTCCACGATTAACGAACCCCCGGATGCGTTTACGTGTCGGTCATCATCACTCACAGTTTTGGCCGATTCTGGCCCGTTTCGTGGATTATTACTCACTGTTTTGGGGTCCCGGAGTGATTTCCAATATTAACGAACCCCGGCGTGCGTTTACATGTCGGTCATCAACACTCATCCTTTTGGCCCATTCTGCGTGTTTCGTGGACTATTACTCACTGTTTTGGGTTTCACGAATGATTTTCATGATTAACGAACCCTCGGTGCGTTTACATGTTAGTCATCAACTTTTCGCGGTTTTTGTCGATTGACCCATTTCATGGACTATTACTAACCGTGGGGTCTGAGCGATTTCCATAGTTGTTGAACCCTAAGGTGAGCTTACGTGTCGGTCATCAACTTTTCGCAGTTTTTGTCGATTTGACCCATTTCATGGACTATTACTACATGATTTTGGCGATTCGCGGTTTCATGGACTATTACTCACTAATTTGGGGTCCGTGGGCGATTTCCATGATTGAAGAATCCTGGGGTGCGTTTATATATCGTTCATCAATAATCCTAGGTTTGTCCGATTCAGGCTCTTTCATGGACTACTACTCATGGTTTTGGGGTCCCAGCGATTTCCATGGTTGTCGAACCCCAAGGTGTGCTTACGTGTTGGTCGTCAAGACTACATGATTTGGGCGATTTGGCCCGTTACATTGACTACTACTCAGTTTTGGGGTCCCGAAGTTATTTCCACGATTGACGAACCCCGGGGTGCGTTTATGTGTCGGTCATCAGCACTCACAATTTTGGCTGATTCTGGTCCGTTTCATGCACTACTACTCACTGTTTTGGATCCTAGATCATTTTCCACGATTGACGATCCCAGGGTTGCGTATACATGTCCGTCGTCAACACTCACAGTGTTGGCCAATTCTGACCCATTTCATGGACTATTACTAACCGTGGGGTCCTGAAGCGATTTCCGTAGTTGTTGAACCCTAAGGTGTGCTTACGTGTCGGTCATCAACAGTCGCAGTTTTTGGCGATTCGGCCCATTTCATGGACTAGTACTCACTGTTTTGGGTCCACGATTAACGAACCCCGGGGTGCGTTTACGTTTCGGTCATCAAAATTCGTGGTTTTTGTCGATTCTGACCCGTTTCGTGGATAATTACTCACCGTTTTGGGGCCCCGGAGCGATTTCCATTGTTGTTGATCCCCAAGACTACATGATTTGTGCGATTCGGCCCGTTCTTGGACTATTAATGAGTTTTGGGGTCCCGAAGTGATTTCCATGATTGATGAACCCCGGGTTGCGTTTATGTGTCGGTCATCAACAATCACAATTTTGGCCAATTCTGGTCCGTTTCGTGGACTATTACTCATCGTTTTGGGGTCCCGGGCGATTTCCACAGTGCGATCCCGAGTGCGTTTACGTGTCCGTCGACAACACTCACAATTTTGGCCTATTCGACCCGTTTAGTGGACTATTACTCACTACTTTGTGGTCGGGGTAATTTCCACGATTAACAAACTCTGAGGTGCGTTTACGTGTCGGTCATCAACTTTTCGCGGTTTTGTCGATTCTGGCCCGTTTCGTGGACTATTACTCACCATTTTGGGGGTCCTAGAGCGATTTCCATAGTTGTTGAACCCCAAGGTGCGCTTACGAGTCGGTCGTCAACACTCACAGTTTTGGCCCATTCTGGTCCGTTTCGTGGACTATTACACACTGTTTTGGGGTCCCTGAGTGATTTCCACGATTAACGAACCCCCGGATGCGTTTACGTGTCGGTCATCATCACTCACAGTTTTGGCCGATTCTGGCCCGTTTCGTGGATTATTACTCACTGTTTTGGGGTCCCGGAGTGATTTCCAATATTAACGAACCCCGGCGTGCGTTTACATGTCGGTCATCAACACTCATCGTTTTGGCCCATTCTGCCTTGTTTCGTGGACTATTACTCACTGTTTTGGGTTTCCCTGGTGATTTTCATGATTAACGAACCCTCGGTGCGTTTACATGTTAGTCATCAACTTTTCGCGGTTTTTGTCGATTCTGACCCATTTCATGGACTATTACTAACCGTGGGGTCTGGCGATTTCCATAGTTGTTGAACCTAAGGTGAGCTTACGTGTCGGTCATCAACTTTTCGCAGTTTTTGTCGATTTGACCCATTTCATGGACTATTACTACGCAGTTTTGGCGATTCGCGGTTTCATGGACTATTACTCACTGATTTGGGGTCCGTGGCGATTTCCATGATTGAAGAATCCCGGGGTGCGTTTATATATCGTTCATCAATAATCCTAGGTTTGTCCGATTCTGGGCTCTTTCATGGACTACTACTCACGGTTTTGGGGTCCCAGCGATTTCCATGGTTGTCGAACCCCAAGGTGTGCTTACGTGTTGGTCGTCAAGACTACATGATTTGGGCGATTTGGCCCGTTACGTGACTACTACTCAGTTTTGGGGTCCCGAAGTTATTTCCACGATTGACGAACCCCGGGGTGCGTTTATGTGTCGGTCATCAGCACTCACAATTTTGGCTGATTCTGGTCCGTTTCATGCACTACTACTCACTGTTTTGGATCCTAGATCATTTTCCAGGATTGACGATCCCAGGGTTGCTTATACATGTCCGTCGTCAACACTCACAGTGTTGGCCAATTCTGACCCATTTCATGGACTATTACTAACCGTGGGGTCCTGAAGCGATTTCCGTAGTTGTTGAACCCTAAGGTGTGCTTACGTGTCGGTCATCAACACTCGCAGTTTTGGCCGATTCTGGCCCATTTCATGGACTAGTACTCACTGTTTTGGGTCCACGATTAACGAACCCCGGGGTGCGTTTACGTTTCGGTCATCAAAATTCGTGGTTTTTGTCGATTCTGACCCGTTTCGTGGATAATTACTCACCGTTTTGGGGCCCCGGAGCGATTTCCATTGTTGTTGATCCCCAAGACTCGCAGTTTGTGCCGATTCTGGCCCGTTTCTTGGACTATTAATGAGTTTTGGGGTCCCGAAGTGATTTCCATGATTGATGAACCCGGGTTGCGTTTATGTGTCGGTCATCAACAATCACAATTTTGGCCAATTCTGGTCCGTTTCGTGGACTATTACTCATTGTTTTGGGGTCCCAGGCGATTTCCACAGTGGCGATCCCGAGTGCGTTTACGTGTCCGTCGACAACACTCACAATTTTGGCCTATTTCGACCCGGTTTATGGACTATTACTCACTACTTTGTGGTCCGGAGTAATTTCCACGATTAACAAACCACGGGGTGCGTTTACGTGTCGGTCATCAACACTTTTCGCGGTTTTGTCGATTACGGCCCGTTTAGTGGACTATTACTCACCATTTTGGGGGTCCTAGAGCGATTTCCATAGTTGTTGAACCCCAAGGTGCGCTTACGAGTCGGTCGTCAACACTCACAGTTTTGGCCCATTCTGGTCCGTTTCGTGGACTATTACACACTGTTTTGGGGTCCCTGAGTGATTTCCACGATTAACGAACCCCCGGATGCGTTTACGTGTCGGTCATCATCACTCACAGTTTTGGCCGATTCTGGCCTATTTCATGGACTAGTACTCACTGTGTTGGGTCCATGATTAATGAACCCCGGGGTGCGTTTACGTTTCGGTCATCAAAATTCGTGGTTTTTGTCGATTCTGACCCGTTTCGTGGATAATTACTCACCGTTTTGGGGCCCCGGAGCGATTTCCATTGTTGTTGATCCCCAAGACTCGCAGTTTGTGCCGATTCTGGCCCGTTTCTTGGACTATTAATGAGTTTTGGGGTCCCGAAGTGATTTCCATGATTGATGAACCCCGGGTTGCGTTTATGTGTCGGTCATCAACAATCACAATTTTGGCCAATTCTGGTCCGTTTCGTGGACTATTACTCATCGTTTTGGGGTCCCAGAGCGATTTCCACGAGTGACGATCCCGAGGGTGCGTTTACGTGTCCGTCGACAACACTCACAATTTTGGCCTATTCTGACCCGTTTCGTGGACTATTACTCACTACTTTGTGGTCCAGGAGTAATTTCCACGATTAACAAACTCTGAGGGTGCGTTTACGTGTCGGTCATCAACTTTTCGCGGTTTTGTCGATTCGGCCCGTTTCATGGACTATTACTCACCATTTTGGGGGTCCTAGAGCGATTTCCATAGTTGTTGAACCCCAAGGTGCGCTTACGAGTCGGTCGTCAACACTCACAGTTTTGGCCCATTCTGGTCCGTTTCTTGGACTATTACACACTGTTTTGGGGTCCCTGAGTGATTTCCACGATTAACGAACCCCCGGATGCGTTTACGTGTCGGTCATCATCACTCACAGTTTTGGCCGATTCTGGCCCGTTTCGTGGATTATTACTCACTGTTTTGGGGTCCGGGTGATTTCCAATATTATTGAACCCGGCGTGCGTTTACATGTCGGTCATCAACACTCATCGTTTTGCCCCATTCTGCCGTGTTTCGTGGACTATTACTCACTGTTTTCGGTTTCCCTGAGTGATTTTCATGATTAACGAACCCTCGGGTGCGTTTACATGTTAGTCATCAACACTCGCGGTTTTTGTCGATTCTGACCCATTTCATGGACTAGTACTAACCGTGGGGTCCTGAAGCGACTTCCATAGTTGTTGAACCCTAGATACCCGGGATCACGAGTCACGATCACCTGTTTTTAATCCCTGTTGTTATCGTGTCGGTCATCAACTTTTCGCAGTTTTTGTCGATTTGACCCATTTCATGGACTATTACTCGCAGTTTTGGCGATTCGCAGTTTCATGGACTATTACTCACTGATTTGGGGTCCGTGGGCGATTTCCATGATTGAAGAATCCGAGTGCGTTTATATATCGTTCATCAATAATCCTAGGTTTGTCCGATTCTGGCTCTTTCATGGACTACTACTCACGGTTTTGGGGTCCCAAGCGATTTCCATGGTTGTCGAACCCCAAGGTGTGCTTACGTGTTGGTCGTCAAGACTTCATGATTTGGGCGATTTGGCCCGTTACATTGACTACTACTCAGTTTTGGGGTCCGAAGTTATTTCCATGATTAGCGAACCCGGGGTGCGTTTATGT
>JAHIAM010003840.1:0-42681 GCA_021605205.1 Aegilops longissima
CATTTTTCCATAGCTCCTTTGAAAAGTTGAGGTTTTACATTAGTAGTACGGGCGAGAAGATATTAAGGAGGCAGAAAAACCAAACAAAATAGCTTTGGTCTATATACAGAACTTATTCTGGTGAACCCATGTAAAATATTAGTTGTATTTTATTACAAAGTACATAATAAAACGAGGTTCCAAACATATGACCATGTACCATCGCTAATGTATTGTCTATTTCTTCACATTGTATTGAGGGCTAAGGATAAAGAGACGAAGTTTATAATAAGGTAAGCATAGTATGACATCATTCATATCACAAAACAAGCGAGAACGAGACAAGCGAGGCAATTGTAGCGTTGTTTGGGCAAGTCCGACCGGAACTAGATTACGGGTCAAGATCAAAGGAACATCACTCCTCTCTTTTAAACCTTGTAAGGTGCAATGATACGCTAAGACAATTGTGTATAAAATTGAAAAGAGTAATAGACATTGGCTGCAAACCATGGAGTTCAAGGGACAAGTCGAGTAAGTAGTAGTTAAAAGGCATGAGGATTAAGGACTTACTGCAATGGCTTTGGTGGTGTAGTCATGCCCTTCTTCTTCTTTGGTGTGACAGTCCTTGAAGATTTCCACATCATTTGGTTTAGGTACTTTTTGGTCCTTGCGGCCTTTCCTCTGCATTTCGAACAAGTCAATATAGATCTGATAACATGGTACAGCAAAAACAGTGAAACATCAGCTAATTAAAAGAGCCTCGTAGTGTGCAATATAGCTACGAGATCCTGTTGTCTATTGGAATTTCACTTTAAATGCGGTTGGCCTTGTTCTTTGAATAGTTCACCTACAAGAAGATAGATTTGTGTGACACTTGCGTAAATAGGACTTCAACATGTGATCGATCACATATATATAATGTACACGATACTTGGATCGGACCGGTGTTTAACAAGCCCCCTCCGGTCTTCATCCGATATATTTTCCCTTTGGAGATGTTTGGGAAAGTTCAGCTGTTAGCCTTGCCTTCAAAGTGAGTTTTCCTCAAGTTATCTGATCTTGTCATGAGAGACTTAAAAACATGGGTGCAAGCATGCAGTTTGCATCATCTTGGCTATCAACTTGAACCTCATTGTTGAAAATTATGGGAGTCTCATTATCGACAACCTAGAAAGTATGGAATGAGCAAGGCGATATTACTAGTTTCCATACATAACCATACTTACAGATAAATGGTCGAGGAAGGTGTTGAACTGGGTTTCGTCTTTGTCATTCTGTCTTGAATCCATGTTGGGAGGATCGTACATGACACCTAACGGCAACCGCTGCCTCGATACTAACTTGGTGACTCTGTAGCATCAAGTGGCCTTTTAAACCTGCCTCAAAGCGGATCTCCATTCTTCCTCCTATAGATTTAGTTAACCAATCGAGCATTATCCCTAATGTTTGTTTCCTCTTGCGCCTAGGTGCTAGTCCAACAACGGACATAGGAAGTGTTAGTGTACATCAAGCTGTGAGACTACATATAAAGAAGCATGGGCTGTAACTTGACTCCAGCAACTACCTTCTTGCTGTTGAAGCTCACAAGGTTCATCGATATTGCCAACTCATCTTGTGTCAAGAGTGCTTGGGAAGTAGTGTCGGGTAGCAAGGGAGCTTGGGAGCGTGCTACTAGCTTAGTTGGCCTACGAGTATGTCGTGCGTTGGTAATCTTGTGGTAGGTGTTGCAAGAACTAGGGCTGTCTCTGCTTGTTTGGTGGCAGCTATTTGTTTCTGTTTGGCTTTTTTGCAACTCGTGTAGCATGGGATGCCGTGTTTGTAGAATTCTCCGCTGGACTTTGACCTTCTATTGCACCATCGATTACCAGTAGAATCTGCGAGGATTCATCCGCTTCTCATTCCTGCCATTCTGTGTTTCTTCCTCTTTCTACATGCCATGTTAAGTCAAGCCGACAAGAAAAGCGAGTAAAAATTTAGTTCTTGAACAAATTGATGCATGATCAGATGAACTGAACTTTGATGTTAGACAACCACATGATAGGAGGATGTAATATGTATGAAAAGCAGGGACGAAAGAGATAACGAGAACTATGATGTGTAAACTAAGAAGAAGACATTTCACCAAATTAGAAGCAATGCAATGGAAGGTAGACACCATATGAAAGATGCTACAAATATCGCTCTGCCAAGTTAACGTGTCTCATCATAAATGGTGTTTAAACAAATGTGAAGCGGTACAAGAAATAAATCATATGCAAGATGCAAACAATATCACACTACCATGTTAGAGGTCTCTCGTCATTAGTGCCATTGCATATTCACAGCATTGCATATTCACACTTATGATGTGTAAACTAAGGAGAAGGCATTTCAACAAATTAGAAGCAATGAAAGCTAGACACCCTATGAAAGATGCAACGAATATCACTCTACCAAGTTAAAACTGTCTCGTCATAAGTGCCATTTCAACAAATTATTAGTACAAGCTAGAAAAGAATGTGAGATGTAACCTATATCACACTCACGAAGTCAAGCGTGTCTTATGATAAGTGATTGTTGCGGGTTACACAACAGTAGTAATTTGATGTAAGAACATGGTGTGATAGACAGATATTGTATGTTCTAGAAAGCAGGAACACGTGTCTTATTCAAGTATAATGTGTAAAAGTAAGGAGATGGAATTCAACAAAATTAGAAGCAATACAAGCTAGACATCACACATAACATGCAACCACATATAGCAGGTGCCAAGTTAGAGGAGCACTAGTGATCTGCACTAGGGGGCGTGCTCATCATAAACACAGCTTTGTTGAGTGTCTATGCATGTGTTGTCTTGGAAATCATCTTGGGGGTGTGGAGGGTAGAAACTATAGAGGCCCTCCATTGGAAGGAGCACCTTTATCCGCTGCCTTGCTAACTTCCTTCCGCTTTATTGATTTTGAATTGTCAAGTAAAACCGACAAGAAAAAGCAATAAAATTCTCTCTTGAGAACTCATTCATGCATTATCTTGACAATCACTACTTTGATGTAAGCCAAACACATGATACCGGGATGGAATATATACGAAAAATAGGGCTGACATGGCATGTTCACAACTGTTTGTGTAACTAGCGAAACCATTCCAGCAAATAAGAAGCAATGCAAGCTAGACACCACATGAAAGATGCAACCAATATGACTACGCCAAGTTAAAAGCGTCCCATCATAAATGGAATTTCAACAAATTAGAAGCGGTGCATGCTATAAATCATATGAAAGATGCAACTAATATACGCTTTGCATATACAAAAGGTGTCTCGTAATATTGATTGATGCGGGATACAAAAAACAATAGTTTTATGTAAGGACATGCTTAATAGACAGATGTACTATGTACTAAATACGGGAAGGCATGTCACATTAACGGTATAATGTACTATAAGCTAAGCGAGACTAGCACATGCGGTTTAACAGATTGGAAGAATTACAATCTAGACACCATATGCAACATGCAACCACATATCACGCTGCCAAGTTAGAGCAAGCACCTGTGATGCTAGTGTTAGAAATGTTGTAATCAACTCTGAGCTATGTTCACTATCTTCATCTAGCATTTACATTTCTTGAGAATCATGTCGGAGGTGACGCTGCATTCTTTAAATGAGTAGTCCCTTGCACCTTGCCTCGTCATAAGTGATTGATGAGGATACACAAGAACATTAGTTTGATGTAAGAACATGGTTAATACAGATGTACTAGTATGTACCAAAAGCAGAAAGGCATGTCATATTCAAAGGTATAATGTGTAAGCTAAGTAGATGCAATTTAACCAAATTGGAAGCAATACAAGCTAGACATCCGGCTGGAGTGGTGAGCATGATCATCTAGGACACGAGAGCACGGTGGGGGGCGGGCTGCCGCCACCATCGCTGCTTTTGGTTGGCTTCGGTGATGCCTATCTTTTCTAGGCTTGTCCTTTGGCTCGGCCGATTGCCACGACTAACTATTTGTCTTCTGGTGCTCCGGGATGGTGGTTCATGTAAAAATATCTTTCCTTATCTTGATAAAGACTGACTTGACCTTTCGAATACAAGCTAGACACCATATGCAACATGCAACCACATATGACACCGTGAAGTTAAAGCAAGCACACAGGATGGTGGTTCATGGCGTGCGAGATCATCAACTCGAACTCGTTCCCGTCTCCATCTGCTGACACTACACCCTTTAAAGTCTTGAAGCGTGTATGCGGCCTAGCAGCGTACCCTGTTGGGCAACTTCTCTCTTCTCTTTTCTCATTCACTTGAAGGCAGGTCTGAAATACCCTTGCATAAAAACACAATAGTGAGAGTATGGGTGAAGTGTGTGCGAAGTAGTGCCTTTGTAAAAAGTAGCGAGATAGCGGTGGCTGAAAAATAAATGAAAGGAGACATATGATAGCTTTACAATATTGCATGGCAAACAAAATTAGATTCTACTCCATATGATTTTGTAATATATGAGCACGAAATGCGGTACTCCTCGGCACACCACCACATGTGGTCCTATTAAGATAACGATCGACTAAAAATAAATAAGTCGATCGATTTTTTTATGAACCATCCGATCTATAAGGCAGGCGAGATGGCCTTCATCTACCTCCCTTGATCCTTGTTGCGATCTTTCTCGAACACTTGGCGACCACCGGCCCAGGACCTGCCTCCGCCCCCCCCTCCCATCGAATTCACACCACCGCCGTGCTTGGCGCCCAGGCCATCCCTTTAATCGGCCGACCTCGGATCAGGCGCCCGGTAGCTCTAGGCCGCTGCTCCCTAAGATAAACACCAAGCGCTGCTTCCCGGTGTAATAGTCGTACTAGCGCCTATTCGCGGGGAATCTTCCGTTAATTGGGAATCAAGCGGCCAGAAATTGAAATTCAGAGGCGGCGGACCTCTAGCTAAGGTGAAATAGTATATGAGGAGAAACCTTGTGCATCACGAGTTACTAGGAACATCTAGTATCAAGAAGCGGTCAACTAGTGTGTTACGTGGGATGAATACCGTGCAAGCGAGGCGTAAGATTTGCACGAATAAGGAAGGAGTACCTTCTTGGTTGCGGTGTGGTCACCTCCACATGTCGCGCCGATCTTCTTCTTTTATCGGAAACCGATGTTACGGAGGTGCGAGCTTGGACAAACCCATGGCCAAAGTGTTGATTGTGTTGCCGTGGCCGTATGTCGGCGGAGGAAGCAGATCCGAGGTGGTGAAGGGCGGTCTAGCGAGGAACAGCTCCGGTGCGGTGGAGGTGGCGAAGTTGGAGCAGCAGCTGTGGCGGCGGGGCGGCGTGGTTGAGCGGCTCGAGTGCAGACGGCTCAGCCTCGGCTTCAACTACTAGCCGTGGAGGCGTTGCGGTTGAGGTTGCGGTGGGCGGCAGCGTCGAGGTATCGACTCGGCATGATGGAGGAGGCGGTTGATGGGTGGGATGGGGTGGCGGATGGAGGGCGCCGGGGTTTGTGGCTGGTGGAGAGGTAGTTTTGGCGCCCACAGATCTGAATGGGGAATCGGAAGAGTGGGGGAACCATGTTTGATGCAGGACACGCTTGTTTTGGCTTTTTGAATGGAAGATGGGGCCGCTTGTTTGAAATTTGGGAAAGTACAAACTTTGCCCCTCTTAAATTCAAACCTCTGCTGGTCGAGGTAGGATGGTAATCCCAGGTGTCCCAAATAGTGGGCGGGAGCAATTTTGGCCGCATGTGCATGTGTGTAAGCGGCCATTGTGTATGAATATTTTTCGGAGGGTTGCGTGGCGTCTAGATGAAGCTACAAACCTACCCGGTTTAGACCTTTGGACGTCGGGCCAGCGGGTTTCATGGGTGGAGTTATTAGAAAAGTAATTTCCTTGTACTACCAAACATTGGTCTCCAGCGGTTTCGGGGCAAGTAGAGGCTCTTTGGCGCTTCATTGAAATTTTGAAACACAAGCATTCACGTTTAGAGTACTCTTGAACTATGAGGATTGACCTAAATAGACAATGTTATATTTGACCTTGTATGTTTGAAAACCTCATTAAATTATCCGCTTCTTTTGAAATTTTGACACTTGAAAATCCTATAACTTCGATTATTTTGGAATGGAGGAGCTAAATTTGAATCTATTTTGTACACGACTACATATGCTATTATGTACAAAATCAGAGCAAGATTGGTGCCCCATAATTTAGGTATGGTTTACAAATGCCATGATATCAAATTCAAATAATTGAATGGAATTCATGTTGAATTGATTTTTTAAACCACCTTAAGTTGAATTCAAATGTATGCTAGTTCATATGTAGCTATTTACAATGTCCATTGTGTAACTTTCGTATGTATAATGTGCTTTACACACACAACATGAACTATACTCACGTTTATATTCGATTGCTAATGCGATGCATTATGCGGAGTTCAAAATACTAACTATGTGGATCAATTGTGTTGAATAATAACATAGACATGCTCAAATTCGATAGAATCTAGATGTCGATGGATCAATGACCGCTCCTTCTTGAATTGCAAATATAATGATCCCATCCTAATATTTGGATACAATTTATATCTTTAATCAATGTGTGAGCAGTCTTTTACGTGTAGTTTCACTCTCCATCGGTGGTCTCTCACATGCTCACACACTCTCTCCCGAGGTGTCTTTTCACACATGCTCTAGATATAACCCTCCCTCCCTCTCGTAACCATTTACAACTGTTTTCACTAACCTTTATCACAAGCACTCTTCCTCTCGAACATACACAGCACAATCCTCATCGACCCTTTCTATATACATGGACCTGCCTCGTGTCTCATGTCGCACATTATCTTCGCTTTGTCTCTCACGCATTGTCTCACCTCTCTTCCTAATCGGCAGAGTATGATTCTAGCGAGCATTCTGTAGGATGCCCTTAAAGTTAGGTTGGATGAATAGTAATATCGGAGATAAAGGGTTACCTTAGTCAAGAACCTAGGGTTACAAATCCTAGGCGGCTTTGTCGATGGACCGAGTCCTTCACAATTCTGCTATCTTTGTCTTGTATGACTAGTCATCCATGGGTCTTCCTAAATGTGTCATGGGCCGACCAATGTGGCCGGGGGCCGGAACGAGCGAAGGCCTCACCTCGACCCACGGACCTCCGCGGTGACACACCCTCTTCCCCACGTCTCATTATCTTCTCACCCACATACCAACACAAACACCACACACAGAAAAATTTCTCCTGGTGCCTCTATTCCCTCCCCCTTGCATATACACACTCAAGGGAATGGAATCTCTTGTCATGGCGTCATATTAGTATCTCTCTCTCTAGACCACTCTCATTTCTCGTGCTATCTCTCCACGCCCCCGTCGGCCCCTCTATCCATGCCTCTCTTGAATACATAATACACACACATACCTCTCTAGGCCCGCTAAATGCATCAACTACACATTCACACTTGTTACATCCGTACCCCATTGATCTAAAAGCCTCTCTTCATGTTTATTTCGCATACAACATTCCTTTTGAATAAAGTGTGGCCAAAAATTATTTTAGAGTTTCTACATATATACAACATTACAAAGTTATATGGAGAATCTGACAGCTAATTTGCATTGCATGGTGCCCATAATGATATTTATTCGCTGTGAATTTGTATATTTTATATTATATACAAAGTTAGTCATAATAAAAGAAAGCGAAGAGCATCTCTCTCTCCATCGCATACCCCCTGTATGCCCCTTTCACGTATGCACACAAAACTATCTCGAGGTCCTCAAAAGTAAGCCCCGAGAAAATTCCGCGTGTTTCATCTTTCTCTCATGATATATGCAATGGCGATCATTGTATTTGAAGCGAAAGCACGATACACATTGGACTTCATAATCCACTCATTATGGTCACCATTTACGTTTAGTGGTTATTATCTGATCACGGGCTCACCGTACAACTCTGTATTTGCTCATGACATGACTAGTTGACATTAAGCGCTCACGTGGCACCTCTAGTGTTGCATCACATTATCTCACTACCATCGTGCCCACCTATCGACTTGTATCCACTATACATCTACACTCTTATAAAATACATAAAATGCACTCTTATAAAAACAGAGTTGGTGATGATGGTGTGCCGCCATCCTGCAATATAGGCCGTCCGATTTATATCGGCGGATAGGAAAGAAACTATGGCAATTTGGCAAAAAGGTACCCACACACCTCTCCACATTTGCAAATAAGGCCTTCCCTCGTTCATCCTTTTCTCTCACAAGATAAACAAGTCATAAAATGCATCTTGATGTTCGTTACAGCGCAGGCATCTTACTAGTAAGAATGAAAACAAAAATATTTTCACGGTGGTTGAAGTCATGACCACGAGCCACGGCGGACAAGGTGGCCTTGCATTGGTATCTTGAGCCGTCTGTTTTAACACATAGGAGCTGGTGTGGTGATTATACACACATGCGCATGCACATGAACTGCATCCACATAACACTCACACAAACACATGCACCCCACTTTTACGCATAACACTCACACGTACATTGCGCCACGCGCACACTCACACTGCACACAGCAGCAGCATGCATGCACACACGATACACCACAACACACACTCTCATGCTCAAGTGCTCAACCTACGTGCATGCGCACATCAGGCCACAGCAGACACATACACAACGGTGATTCCAGCGCGGGTTGGAGCCTTATCGCACCGCGTAAATTTGTGTATCGACCTTTTCCTATGCGAACTGATAGGTGGGACCCACAAGGAGCGTGGTCAATTTAACTAGTCAACATGGCGCCCGCGAACTATTTGGCGGTCAGCAGAGTGCAATCCGATGCTGAGCTGTGAGCAAGTGACGGTTAATCACATAAAAGCGTATATAGTGACCGTAATCAGCTTATTCGAAGTTCGGTGACCGTATTATCTTTTCTCTCTGTAGGCCCTCCAAAACTACATCTCTACATTCTCGCATGTTACATCTAACAACTATGCAATACAGCACTACTACTACACTCTAACACAATAAATCATATGTGTTTTAGTTTTACTAGATATCATATTGTTACTTATAATTATTCAGTTTGCATACATTAAAATTGCCTTTGAAATGCATGGCGATTATCATCTACCGGCGGAAAAATCCTGCCCTTTCTGTTTAATCGGGTTTGTATCGATGGATCGTGCGAAATAGCAAAACTATAGTACTATCTGATACAAGTGGCAGTTCTTTGGGCGTCGTGTCGTCTACTCCTCCGTCGTAAGAGTGGAGCGCTCACTTTCATAAATCTTCTAGTCCCTTTCGCCGACATGCGGGACATCAAGCTACCGGGTCCACGTGCCATACCGGAATACAGTGCAAAGCATCCGGGGTGAAGCACCCAAGTCATGGCGCCAGCGTAGTAATGAGCAATGAGGAGTAAAATCACAAAGCTGCACCTTTCCCGCAGTTAAGTTGAAGGGACGAAGTAATAATGCTAAAAAAAGAAGTTGGAGGGACGAAGCAACCATCATTTCACTCGTTATTGAATCTGATTCTCCCTCAAATTCTTCAACTTAACCACGTGTTGCTTCTGTCGTTGTTCTGCCTCACGTGGGACGTGGATCGGCTAGGTAAAGCACTAACCCGTGGGACCGCATGTTAGCAAACCGCCATCCGCGCGGCAAAATCACCTCCTTTTTACTAATCTTGATTCTATAATTTTTTAGATCAATATAATTGAGATTTGTATAGATAGCACACAGGTGCAAAACCAAGTGGTACGGTTAAGGGAATCCACAATGTGTAGCCAAATGTGAAAATAGCTTTTGGCATCGTGAGAACCATTGTGGACGGTGTTGCCAAAGCCAAAAAGATGGAACCGAAGCTCCCTGATTAATTGATTGAAGGAATAGAAAAATGCAACGTCTCTCCCCTTTCTCCCATGCTTGGACGCATGTAGTACAGTATAGAGCATAGAGTCTACTCCCTGTCCCTTCTATCACAAATCACAAAGCGGTGAGGCGTCAAATCACAAAAGCAGACGAAGCAACCATCATTTCACTCTTTGACTCCGTTTCTCCATCGTCTTCTTCAAGAAACCATCTCACGCACTAGTACTCCTAGTAGTAGTACTAGTAAAAGACTTCTGGATGCAAATAAAGCGGTTGTCTCGGCTGCGAGGCGGCACTTGCGAACAATTACCGTGGTCTCCCTCAATGGTGTTCTCCGTCGAGCGCGCTTGTAAACCACAAAAAAAATCATCGGCGTCACCGCAATGGGAAGGAAGTCAAATATAGTTACTACCTCCATTTTTTTGTACACAAGGCCAGTATTATCAAATTACAATTTGCAAAGGGCCATAACACTAATCGAGGCAAAATTGATGGGGTTAGCAACCAAGGACATTAATATCCATTGCATGCATGCGGAAGTGAAGCTTGGTTTGCATGGCGTGCATTAATCGGCGATGATGAGTGAGATGGTTAGCTCTTTGGTCTTCGGAAAAAATCGCATTAATTGACACATGAAGCGAGCATTTGTATCGATTAAATCCCTGAAGGAAAACCCGCCTTTCTTTTTAACACTAGTACTCCTAGTGCGTGCATTACTTATCCTGTTTGGGTCTAGGCCTTGCATTGCCAAACCGCCACATTTTGCCAAGCTTGCCTAAAGTTTTCAAAATGAGAAGGAGGTACACTTGCGCATACGGCTGTTTTAGTGCTTACCGCACCCTCACGGTATCTCCTGCGCTTGGCAGTGCATACCGCACCCTCCACGATCGCTCCTGCGCATAAACCCAACCAAGGGCGCACCCTCACTAACCGTCTTTGTCACATGAACAAACCAAACTCAGCCATCCTATCGCTGACACATAATTTCCGTTCATAGAGTATGTTTATCCAACCGCATGTTGGGGAGTATCCGTAAGGCCGTGCGGTGGTCTTTTGGGGAAGAAGAAGAGGTGAGGAAGAAGGAAAGAAGGGTTAGGAGACGTAGGATATTCATCCAACTGCCTGAAATGGTAGACTGACCAAAGTCAGGCGACTTGCATACAAAATATAATACATTATGATTTTACACAGCAAAAGATCCATAGAAACAACAACATAAAGAAAAACTATCACTGCTTGCGGAAAGAGACGGCCTCGTCGTCTTCGGCTGCCGGTGCGAACCAGCCGTCGCTGCCGACGTGTGTCTCCGCACCGTGGTTGTCCTCGGCCTCCAGCTACTCGTTCAAGCGGAGCATGCAGGCGCTTCTGCGGACGAGCACAGCCATTCAAGTTGAGGGCGTCGGTTCCGCTGCGGGAGGCCTCGATGGCAGCGGCATCCAGCGCTCAGCGTCGAGTCGAGCCTCCGCCGCCCGGTTCAAGTCCGGGGCGTTCGGTTCCGCCTACGAGGAGGCATCGATGAGGCGACATCCGGCGCTATCGTCGAGTCGAGCCTCTGCCGCCCGGTTCATGTCCGGACATCCGGTTCCGCTGCGGGAGGCCTCGATGGCAGCGGCATCAGCGCTCCGCCTCAAGTTGAGCCTCGCCGCCCGATTCACATCCACGACATCCGGTTCCGCTGCGGGAGAGCCTCGATGGCAGCGGCATCGCGCGCTCCGCGTCGAGTTGAGCCTCTACCTCCGGTCCTCCTTTAGTATCGCCATGTTGAACCGCTGGTCCGCTTTGCACCATGGGGACTCGGGCGCCCGCATGAAGTCGGCGTCCATCTTCTCATACCCATCCGGGGCCTTCTCGCCGTGACCTCCGCGATGAATTTGTATCGGCTTCCTCCTCCTCGTAGCTTGGCTCCGAGAACTTGAGGATTGGCCCACATAAGCGAGCTTGGAGCAGTGCGTGGCGCCGACCGCGCCGCGAATTCTGGCGGCGCTCCGCGTCGACATCTTGTAGTAAGTGATCTTGCGGCGCACCATGGCTTTTCGACGAACTAGGGGACACTTGATGCGGGCTAGGGGATCGAAAGGTGGGGGAATGGGCTGGAGATTTGGTGTGGTTTTAGGGTAGTGGCTGGCGTAGGCCGAGTAGCGAAGGTTCTGGTGTGAATAGTGGTTCCGGTGACGACCGGTCAATCGGTTTTGACTGTACATCGCTCTTGTCGCGTTCGTGCTGCAGCCCGGCACGCTGGACCCTCCACGTCGCTCACCGAATGGAACGCGCTTCGTCTTGCATTTTTGCTCTCTTGTGGGACCGCAGTTGAGAGCAAACCTGTAACACCCCGGATGTAACTTTCCATAATTGTAACTCCAACTCTTGCCATTTCCGGCTATGTGCTATGTTTTTCCTCCGTGGTTGGGTTTTGTCTTTTGTTCTACATTTTGTTCATGTCATGCATTTCATCATGGCATCATCCGCATTGCATCCGCATGTTTTCATAAAACCTCGTAGCGTTCGCAGTTGCCCTTTCTCTCTTTGCTTCTGTTGTCATTTTGTCAGGCCCTTGTCCTCGTTGACCTCTCTTGACCCCTCGCGCGCGTCTGAAAGTTGTCCCGAACCCGAACCGGTCTGTCCTTACCGTTGGGTCTGGTTCATCCCCAAACATCTCTAAAAATATCTTCAGTTTATTCCTTGACTTCCCTAACCTATTTATTCTCGGCCATTCAATTTTGATCGGAGGGACAGAAGTAACCCCTACCCTAATCCCCTTACTGTATAAATAGTCGCCTAACCCTAGATCCTAGGGGCTTGTCCCATCCATTCCCCTCCTTGCGTCGCCACTAGCTCCACCTGGTCTCCCCCTTCCTCGGGATCCCCGATCGAATGCATCCACCCCACCCGGGCGAACCAACCACCTCCTCATTTTTCAGCCCCGAGCCAGCCCGGCAGCTCCTTCTCGTCCCGTGGAAGCGACCAGCAGTGCACGACCCGCCTCGTCTGCGCCGCGCGAGAGCTTCGTTCAAGATGAGCAGGCCCTCTTCTTTCTTTTCTCTCCCTTCCCTGGTTCTTCTCTCCCCCGACCGCCTTTGTCTTCTTCTTCTCTGGTTCCACAGGAAGGCCATGGACTCGGAGCTTCACCCATCCATCTCCTCGGGCACCGAGATCCATCCTCCCGATGCAACCAGCCACCTCGTCCTCCTCCCCGTGCGCCTGTGCACATGGCGTCGGGGCGCCAGCCTCCTCTCACCCCGAGGGCTCCTCGAGCACCTCGTGCCCGCCGCCAAGTCATCGCCCAAGGCCCCGTCCTTGCCACCCTCCGGCGACCTAGTCCTTCTCGCGTTCCTGGAACCCCTCGACGCTCTCTCGCACCTGCAAAGCGTCGTCCCCCAACTCTCGGTTTCCTCCTCTGCTTGAGCGGGGCCTCGTCTCGCTCATCCGCATCGAACTCTCCGCCGGCCTGCTACCTCGCCGACCGGATCCGCTTCCTCCGGCCGCCTCCACCGCCCAGGGCCCCGGCGACCTCATCGTCCGGGCCTCCTCCGCCGCGCCCGCCGCTGCAAGTCCCTCTCGGTGCCGCTCCTGCATTTCCGTTGGAAGCGAGAGGCAGGGCGGCTTGCTTTGCCGCTGCCACCTTCCGTTGACCGCAGCCGCCCAAGGCCCAACGCTCCTCAGCCGGCCTGCCTCCTCCACCGCCCTGGGCTAGACCCAGCTAGGTGAGCTGCAGCCCATCTCTAAGCCGCATCCAGTGCTCCTGTCGGGCCAGCTAGATTCGGCCCATCTCATGTTTTTTTTCCTGGACGATTTTGCGATTTAAACCAGTGCATTAGTAAGTACAGAACATGCCATGATTTTAAATTACTCACAACTAAATAACCGTGCATCGGATTTAAACATGTCATATATGTACCTTGCTCAGTTTTTCATGCACTTTCATAATATGCTGTTTTCATCCATTTTTAATATGTTTAAACATGTTGTTTGTTTAAATTTGCTCAAGTGCCATGTTAAAATGATTTATTTCATAACTAAATAATCGTAGCTCCATTTTAAATAAACTTTATATGTAAATGGGGTGAAAATGCATAGATTAACTTGGTGCACTTTGTTTTCTTGCTTAACAACAATAAAATATGGTTTAGGGAAGAACAGTATCAAATCTAAAATATGCATATGGGGATTTTCGGAATTGTTGTTTGTTGTTACGGTCTCATTTAAATTTGCCTAAATAGTTAGTTTACTTATGCCTCACCTCTTGTCATGTTTAACAACATTTAATATTTTTGAGTAGCTTATAACGAGATCATACTAAATAGCTGATGTGGTGTTTTGTCAATATGCAACTCGTTGCATATTGAGCTCCACTTAACTTGTAGTATTGTTTGTTGCACTTTGCCATGCCATGCCTCATTAAACCGGACATGCATCATACTTGATTGTGCATCGTGCCATGTTTATGATTGTGCATTTACCATGTTGTTTGTTTCTTTCTGGTGTTGCTTCTTAGTTCCGGTAATGTTGCGATTGTGAGGATTCGTTCGACTACTTCCGTTCGTCTTCTTCATGGACTCGTTCTTCTTCCTAGCGGGATTTTAGGCAAGATGACCGTCACCTTGGATCTCATTACTATCATTGCTATGCTAGTTGCCCGTTCTTCGCTATGCGCGTTACCTACCACTTGCTTATCAAGCCTCCCAAATTACATGATAGCCCTAACCGTTTTCACCATTCCTAGCAAACCGTTGTTTGGCTATTTTACCGTTTTGCTCAGCCCTCTTATAGCGTTGCTAGTTGCGGTGAAGATGAAGATTGCTCCATGTTGGATTATGTTTATGTTGGGATATCACAATATCTCTTATATTATTAATGCATCTATATACTTGGTAAAGGGTGGAAGGCTCGGCCTTATGCAGTGTTTTGTTCCACTCTTGCCGCCCTAGTTTCCGTCATATTGGTATTATGTTCCCGAACTTTGCGTCCCTAACGCGGTTGGGTGATTATGGGACCCCTTGACGGTTCGCTTTGAATAAAACTCTTCGGCCAAGGCCCAACATTGGTTTTACCATTTGCCTCACCGATGCCCTTTTTCCCTTGGGTTTCGGGCCGAGAGTCATCTTTATTTAGCCCCCGGCCGGTTCTCTTGAGTGCTGATCCAAACCGGCGATTCCGGCCCCCACAGGCAATCAGGGTCTATGCCAACCCGTCGTATTGCTCATCCGGTGAGCCCGAGCGAGATATGTGCAGCTCCTATCAGGTTGTCGGCACATTGGTAGCTTGCTGGTCTTGTTTTACCATTATCGACATGTCTTGTAAGCAGGATTCGAGACTGATCGGGTCTTCCGGGAGAAGGAATATCCTTCCTTGATCGAGAGCTTATCATGGGCTAAGTTGGGACACCACAGGGTTTGAACTTTGAAAGCCTTGCCAGCGGTTATGTGGCAGATGGGAATTTGTTAATATCCGGTTGTAGTAAACTTGATGTAAACTCTTCTAAAATACACCAACCGTGTGCGTAACCGTGAGTGTCACTTTTCGTGGTTGATCGAGAGAAGAACACGGTTTCTGGGTTATGTCTGACATAAGTAGGAGTTCAGGATCACTTCTTCATCATTACTAGTTGACGACCGCTTGTTTTGCTTCTCTTCTCGCTCTTATTTGCATAAGTTAGCCACCATACATTGCTTAGTCGCTGCTGCAACCTCACCACTTTACCCTTCCTTTCCAATTAAGCTTTGCTAGTCTTGATACCCATGGTAATGGGATTCTTTGTCCTCGTGGCTCCTGATTACTACAACAACGTTGCAGGTACAGGTTATCACGATGATCATGGCCTTGAGAGAGATGTTTGCTTGTTTTGGAGTTCTCCTACTGCTTCTTCTTGATCAAGGGATAGGTTCAGGTTGGCAGCACAGGCTAGCGAAGTGGATATTGTTTGAGTTTCTGTTTATGTTTCATCCGTAGTCGGATGTTGATCTTATGTATGTTGTATTGTTGTATTCATGTGACATTGTATGTCTTGGATGTATCCACAGTATTATGTAATGTTGGTGTAATGATATCCACCTTGCAAAGCATCTTCAAGATGCGCTTCTATCATAGTGGGACCTTGAGTTCCTTTAGGGTAGGGTCGCATATTAGGCGTGACAAAACCGATGTCCCTCCCTCTCCCCCCCGCGTCATTTATTATACCACTCCCTCTGTTTTATGCGGAGTAAATAATTACAGAGGAGGTATACTCTGAGATGAGGATCCCTGGCGTGGCGAACCCATTGAGTAAGCCGACATATGGGGCCTAGCAAGCATGGGGTCCTCCGATGAAAGTGACGAAAGGGAGGGTAAAGGCAGGGATATCTCGTCAGGATCCACTTCCACTATACTACTTTGACCAAATGTTAGAGTAATAATATATGACATGCAACTTACACAAATGTTAGAGTAATTATGTATGACATGCAACTTACACAAAGCATACAGGGTCTAATGCATTTTTGAGAATAACTTTGACCAAATGTTAGAGTAATAATATATGACATGCCACTTATACAAAGCATACGGTCAATTTAAGTATGTGAAAGGAGTTTCAATGATATAATTTTCACATTATACATCTCATTTTACTATTAATCTTGTCAATAGTCAAATTGGAAACCATCTAGAGTACAAATCTAGAATGCGTCTGAATCTAACAATATTGATTGGGCGTTGTTGAATGTTCATACCTTTTTGATCATAGTAGAGATACTTTGACTACACATAAAACTTATATGTAAAGTAGAAAGGATAGGAGGGAGTATATTGTATGTTCAAAAACGAAACGAACATTGAATACCCCTTATATATGATTTGCGGATGCTATGATTACCGGTTCAAAATTTTGAATCCGCCTTAGGTATCACGTGCCCCCACTCGTTCCCTCTCGATTTCATCTCGGGGTCCGGAGATCTATTGAAAGAGGACTAGGGTGGGTACATGCGAATGATACTCGGCGAAATGTTCGGCATGCGGGAGGATGGACTTGACTGGAGGGCGACATAATCGATGGAGAAGAGGGTTGGAGAGGAATGAGAAATAAGCAAACACCACATGATTACACTTGAACGGCTCAAATAAACAATAAGTTGTCTCACTTGGCCTACATAGTAAAGGCCCTGTCATAGCATGAGCACTCACGGCTCGAATATGGTGTCGGGACCCGATTCCAAGTCACATTGACCTGGCGGTAACACCTCATATCACTTTGTGGCCTCACGCACGGTATTCCCAGGTGTCGCCTTACCATGGCCGGGACCGTTTGCGACTTTTGGCTCACGTATATGATAGTGTCGCTAGCATCCACATGACGGAGAACCGGGCCGACATGGCTGGTCGTGAACCCAAACCGGTGCTAACCCATGGGGACAGGCATACATGAATCACATCGAGCATATCGGTCATCAGCGTATGAATTCGGGCTGTAGCTTTGGGCTAACAGGACTCGGTATCTCGGGCTGTAGCAGCTAGGCAGGACTCGAATATCACGCGTGACATTTCCCGAAGGAACAGACATAAGAGCGAAGTGAAACACATGCCCGGCCAGTCAAGTATCCAAAGCGGTAGTCTTTGGGCTAGCAGGACTCCGGTGAACCGGGCTGTAGCGGACTACTATAAGCAGGAAGCACTAGACTACATTTCCCCATTTGAGAGGCTGCCAAGGATAAACAACTAGATTGTGGGATCCCACTCATACCAAGCATTTCAATCATACACACAATATGCCCGATATGAGTACATACAACATGGCATCACAACAAAACTCTACAACTCAAAGTACTTTATTTAAGAGGCTCAGAGGAGCCATACATGCTATATCCATACAGATAGGGGTCACATGACCCAACACTCAAATCATACAAACATACAAGCACATGCGGAAGCAAACTAGTCTAGTCTGAGAATCTAAAAAGAAGAAAGCAGTGAAGCCCTTCTATCTCTGTGGCCCTTCACAAGCCTTGGATCACCACACAGGTGGCTAGTTCACTCGTCGGCGTCAAGGTCTACATAAAACCCATCGGAGGCGGTGTTGTCGTCGAAAACATTAATTAAGCAAACATGAGTGCAGGGGTACTCAGCTCTTCTATGAAACCGATTATACATGCACATTCTCAAGAAGGTAGTGGAGTTATTGCAGCAAGCCAGCTTTGACTCTTGGCTAAGCTATCCTCGTGACACCACTTGAAAAGCATTTGTGCTTTGCGAGTCCGCTAATCACCATCACAACACTCCATCGTGGATCCTCTCGTCAACCACGAGAGGGCCATCCATGATACTCACACTATCTTGAGGCTTTTAGTAGTATCAATTTACTTGTCTATGAACTGCATAGGCGACCAAGTAGTCCTTTACATGAATGGCAGACTATTCGAATAGTTTTATACCCTGCGGGGTGTACTTCATCACACATGTTTCCACCATAGCATCGCACACGAAATGTGCTCGGCGAGACTTCAGCGAAAGCGGCGTGGGTCTAGACCCGACCTAACCAACCACACAAGTCTCTAATCCAGGTTTATCGCCTATTCGGGTTCCATCCATGAGGAGTCGGCCGAGGTTTCCACTATGACCCCGAGCGATATGTGCAGGTTCGGAGACACCAAGCGGGTGAATCGGTACCGTGCCACGTGCCTACATAACATAGCCCACCCCTTAGGTCGAGCTGCGTCGGCATTGACATACTACAAAACCGAAACTACTTGCAACCACGGACGGGAGGGCGAGAGAATTGATGTAAGTCGGCGGGGTCATATTTGAGGGCCCAACATGTGGTAGTAGCTGATCTTAAATCACATACAGATCTCAGTTCTTAGGGGCGGCCTCAATGAAACAACCCACCATGTACTCCTACATGGCCTCTCATCGATTCCTTTACCAAAACATATTCAACACTTTCACTCTCGAACTGACACAACCTTTCACTCCAGTTCATCATCCCGATGAGCGGACGACACAACTCTAAGCATAGCAAGCATCGCATGGTAGGATTCAGAAACATGCCTCAATCAACTCCTACACATGCTAGTGGGTTTCATCTAATTCTTTGTGGCAATGACAGGTCATGCAAAGGAAGTGGGTTCAACTACCGCAGCACACAACAGTTTGAATCGCGTTGTCCTAATGCAGTAAACAAGAGTAGAAGCGAGAATATGGGTTTGTATCGGAATGATCAATGGGTTGCTTGCCTTATGTACTGGTAGTAGGATACTGCCCTTGAGCGGATATTGGGGTTATCCTCGGGCGAGAACCTATCACGAAAGGCACACGAACATAAACAACACATGACAATATGCAACAATATGATGCATGCTATGACATGGCAGTATGAATGTGTGTTGGCCTAATGCAAGCTAAAACAGAAAGGAATGAACTCATTTGAATCAAAGATTCAAATGTTAGCTCATTTAACATAGCCATAATGGTGCCTTATTTTATTACTGCTTAAACAGCAAGGTTAACTTGTTACATCATGCATGAAACCATTACCAATGGATATATTGAATTTTTCTGATCAAAATTCATATATAAAACTTTGCATTTGGATTCTGATTAATTTCTATGATTTTTGAAATTTGCAACAATTTCTGGAATTTCTGTGTACAATTGAACAGAAATTAATTATTGCGTGATGATCGTAAGAGTGGCGTCGAGGGGTCAGCAGGCGTCCAAGTCAACTGACAGTGGGTCTCGCATGTCGATAGCTAATTAGACTAACTAATTTTGATTAAACCTAAACTAGGTTAATTGAGAGGGCCCCACCTAGTCAACTATGTCGTGAGGTCAAACCCACGGTCGTGAGGTCAAAGCCTGCGGCGTTTAGCCCTTGGCGAGGCGAGGCGTGGCGGCGTCTCTTGGATTTGCCCACGAGGCTCCATTTGCTCGGGAGAGCAGCTATGGGCAGCTTGTGCTCGCCCGCATCCAGCCGTGGTGATGGCTTGGTCGAGGATTGGCGAACATCGCCCGGCGATGAGTTTGGCGGAGGCGGCTTCGGGCCAGCTCGTGCGCTTGGCTGCGTGGCCTGGGTGGTGTGGCGCTAGCACCTACAGCCTCTCTGGCGGCGCGAGGTGTGCGGGCACAAGCCCGTGACCAAATGGTCACGGGCAGCGCCGGTGGCGTGGTCGGCGGCGGCGTTCGGGCACAAGAGGCGGCGTCTACGGTATTCTAGGGCGAAGCGAAAGCAGGGGATGTTCAACAGCTCACGGAGAAACGCGAGGATGGTCGGCGTGCTCGGGGAAGGCTCGGTGCGGTCGGAGCGGTGGCGGTGATCTGGGCGGCCCGAGGTTGAAAACGGCGGCAGCGGGGATGATCACGGGGCTCCGGCGTCGTGCGGCAGCTGGTCGGCGTGGTCGACGGCAACAACTCATCCGGACACGGTGAGAGAAGCGCGGGGAGACGGCGTTGGGCCAGGCTGTGGCGGCGTCGGCGGCAGTGGCGTCTCGGGCGGCGTCGGGGAGGCGAGAGAGAGCGGAGGAAGAAGCGAGTGTCTGCGAGGTCGGGAGAGAGAGAGGTTCATCCGCCCGGCGGCTCGGCGAGGGGCGGCGGCGGCGGAGCAGCTGCGTGGCATGCATCTGTGCTCACCGTCGAGCAGCTGCTTGCTGCTGGCCAAGACAAGCAGCTCGCTGGAGCGGTGGCTGGGCTGGGCCGGCAGGTGGGCCTGCTGGGTGGCGCCAGGTAAGCCTTTCTCTTTTGTTTCTGTTTTTTAATTATTTCTGTAGGTTTGTTGCATTTCTAAAACTACCTAGGCAACTCCAAAATTCACCAAACTACACCTGGTCCTTAGTTGGAATATTTCCAGCATGGAACATTTTAGTTTGGGATTATTTGAGCATTTGAAATATTTTATATAATTTAAATGCGAAATTCAAATAACTCTGATTTAATCCGGTGACCTTAGAGTGACCTAGAAATTTGTGCATCACTTGACGGTGGTTTAGGACCAAGGCAAAGGTGATGAACATTTTAGAAGGGCATTTCAGGTTCATTGAATATATTTTAGTAAACCTAGTTGGATTGAGGAGGGGTTACGGGGTTGTCTTCCCCATTTCAAATTTATGATGAAAGGTAAACATGATGCAACACTCTAATGCAAGGACTAACTAGGATGTGACAACTCACCCCCACTCAAAAGAATCTCGTCCGAGATTTAGGATCCGTCGGGAAGAAGGTGGGGTACTCAAGTCGAAGCGATCCTCCCTTTCCCAAGAGGCTTCTTGCTGGAATGGTTTGACCATTGAACCTTGAGAAACTTGATATTACGGCGTCGAGTGGTGCGCTCGGCTTGATCCGAGATCTGAGCAGGATATTCTCGATGGGTGAGGTTATCTTGGAGATCAAGCATTTCGTGGTCCACTCCACGGATAGGATCCGAGAAGCAATGCTGAGTTGAGAAGCGTGGAAGACATCATGGACTCGGAAGATGCGAGGTAGTTCAATTGGTAGGCAACTTCTCCTCGTTTGGCAAGAATGCGAAAGGGTCCAATGTAGAGTCAATGTAACGAGGAGCCAACTTGCCTTTGATACCGAATCGATGGGTTCCCTTCAAAGGAGTAACTCGAAGGTAAGCCTTCTCGCCAACTTCATAAGACATAGGCTTATGCTTGCGGTCATATTGGCTCTTTTGGCGAGATTGGGCTGTTTTCAATTTCTCACGAATAACGCAAACCTGCTCTTCTGCTTCCTGGATCATATCCGGGCCAAAGAGTTGTCTTTCCCCTGTTTCTGACCATTTGAGAGGCGTTCGACATTTCCGTCCATAGAGAACTTCGAAAGGAGCTTTGCCCAAGCTAGCTTGATAACTATTGTTATAAGCGAACTCAGCGAATGGAAGGCATTTCTCCCAATTCATGCCGAAAGAGATGACAGAAGCTCGAAGCATACCCTCCAGAATTTGATTGACTCGTTCTACTTGACCACTTGATTGAGGATGGAAGGCGGTGCTAAAGGAGGCGAGTTCCCATAGCATTTTGAAACTTTCCCAAAATCGAGAGGTGAAAGACTTCCACGTGAGTTAATCTCAATGGAACACCATGAAGAGACACTATTGAGAGATGTACAAATCAGCTAGCTGGCTAGCGGTTATACTCTCACGAGCGGGTAGGAAGTGGGCTACTTTGGAAGGCGATCGGCGACAACGAAGATGGCATTATTCCCTCTCTTGGTCACAGAAACCGGTAATGAAATCCATACCGATTTTATCCCATTTCCATTCAGGAATAGCCAAAGGTTGAAGGGTGCCGGCAGGCCGTTGATGCTCTGCTTTAACTTCGACAGCAGATGTCGCAATTAGCAATGTATTGACGATTTCTCTCTTCATCCTAGTCCACCAAAATCTCTGGCGTGGTCTTGATACATTTAGTACTACGGGATGAATGGCGAGAGGAGATTCATGAGCTTCCTTAAGGATCAATTACGCGAATGTTGTTTCTTGGGAACCACCAAGCGGTTCTCAAAGAAAACAACACCTCGTTAGTCCATGGAAAAACATTTAGCAACTCCGCTAGAGATGTTCTCCTTAATCCGAGATATGCCCTTATCACATACAGGCAACTATAATTTGATCCGTAAGGTTAGGTTTACGCCACCGGTGGAAAGGAATCCTCGAGGAACAATGTGAAGGTTAAGCTTACGTAATTCCTCGTGGAGAAGTGGTTGACTCTGTTGCAACATCAGGTTGTTACAATAAGATTTGTGACTTAGTGCATCAGCCATGACATTGGCTTTATGCAGGGTGTAAGATATTCCTAAGTCGTAATCTGTAATCAACTCGATTAACGTCTTTTGAGATTCAAATCCGGTTGGGTGAAGGCGTATTTCAGAATTTGGTGATCGGTGTAAATTTACATAAGGATTACCAAGAAGGTAATGTCGCCAGAGTTACGAGTGCATGGACCCTTGCTGCAAGCTCTAGATCGTGTGTGGGATAGTTATCCTCATGTGGGCCTTAGCTGTCGGGAAGCGTAAGCAATCACATGAGGATCTTGCATGAGTATACAACCTAGTCCTTGTCGCGAGGCATGTAATAGATAATAAAGTCCTTAGAAATCTGGTGGTACAAATGCAGGTGCGAGATGTCGAGGCGTCTTTTCAGTTCTGAAAGCTGAACTCACCTTGTGGGGTCCTCGAACTTTTATCTTTCTTGAGGATTTTGGTTAGAGGCTTAGCAACTTTGGAGAAATTCTCGGCGAAGCGGGCAATAGCTCGCTAAACCGAGAAACTCGAACTTGCTTGACCGATTCAGGTGGAGTCCAGTCAGGGCGGCTTGAACTTCGCTTCGGGATTGACAGCAATGCCCTTACGAGATTACATGGCCTAGATAGGTCACTTGTGGCAACCAGGCTGACACTTAGAGAATTTGGCATAAAAGCGATGCTCTCGAAGTTTCATCAATACTAGCCTTAGATGTTCGACATGTTCTTCCTCATTCTTGGAGTAGATGAGTATATCATCGAGGTAAACCTGACGAATTTATCCAAATACTCCATGAAGATCGAGTTCATTAACGAGAGAAAGTGGCTGGAGCATTGGTTAACCGAAGGACATGAGGGTGTACTCGTATTGCCATAACGAGTAACAAAGGCCGTTTAGGAATGTCCCGTTCTTGATTTTGATTTGATGGTAGCCCAACCTCAAATCCATCTTAGAAAAAGGCGAGGATCGGCGAGCTGATCATACGGTCGTTGATCCTGGGGAGCGGATACTTGTTCTTGATAGTGACCAAATTGACAGGTCGGTAATCTAGAACCATCTGATCCGTTCCATCCTTCTTCTTGATGAAGAGGACGGGGCAAGCCCATGGGGATGAACTAGGATGGATGAAACCCTTTTGCAAGGACTCATCGAGTTGTTTCTTAAGCTCGGCTAGTTCTAGGGGTGCCATCTTATAAGGTCTTCTAGAGATTGGGACGGTTCCTGGAACAAGATCTATCACGAACTCGACATCCCTGTCAGGTGGAACACCTGGCAGTTCTTCTGGAAAGACATCCGAAAATCACGGACTACGGAATATCTTGAGTGCGGAAGGGGTTGGCATTTAAGGAGTAGAGTTGACGCTCAGACACTCGGGTTAAAACATTAACTGTCTTGCCCGAAGGATGGGTGTGTTGAACAGTTCTAGTAGAGCAATCAATCTTAGCGTAATTGGCTGACATCCAGTCCATACCCAAGATGATGTTTATGTCCAAGGACTTGAGAGCTATTAGAGATGCAAGGAAGACTAATCTGTCGACGAGGATTTCATTTCCATGGCTGATTTTAGAGGATTGCCACCTAGATCCAGGAGTTTGAATTACCATGGAGGTGTGCATGTCACAGAATGTGGTGTTGTGCAATCGAGCATAGCTCTCAGAAATAAATGAATGAGATTCTCCAGTATCAAAAAGAACAGTTGTCGGATGGCAATTAACAAGGAGCGTACCGAAACGGCGTTGGGATCCTCATGGGTTTCCTCGGCTGAAGCGTAGTTGGCGTGGCCACGGCGATGGCAGCTGGTTTAGCGTGAAACACCTTCCTGGTGGCTTACCACGGCCAGCAGACTTCCCGATCTGTTGGGGTTTTACGGGGACACTCACGGATGTAGTGACTCGTCTCTCCACACTTGAAACAGGTTATCACATTGGGGCGTGGAGCAGCATTAGCGAGGGCCACCATAGGCCTTAGGCGGATGCAAACTGCTGGTTGAGGCGAAGCGCCTCAAGGATGGCCTCGGAGTGAATCTGGGTGGCGAGGCGGTGCTTGGAATCCAGACCCGGCGCTTGAGATCGAGCGGATGAAGAACCAAAGTCGCAGGAGTGCTGCGTGAAGCTTCAAAGTTAGACATCGGTTTGAGCGATAGCCTTGTTGACTAACTTCTGGAAGGAGGTTCACTCGTGCAGTCGAAGATCACGACAAAGCTCGGGGCTAAGTCCCTTGCGGAACCTTGCCTGCTTCTTGGCGTTGGTGGATACCTCTGCAGGAGCATAACGTGCTAGATTACCAAACTCGCGACTCTATGCATCCACAGTCAGTCTACCCTGGGTGAAGTTGCAGAACTCTTCCCTCTTACGATCCATGAGACCTTCCGGAATGTGATGCTCACGGAAAGCCGCGCTGAACTCAGCCCAGGTGGTGATTTGGCCAACGGGCGCATAGCTTGAAATACTCCACCAAAGGCTAGCGAGGGCCTTGAGGTGGTAAGCAGCAAAAGTAACCTTATCAGCTTCAGCCACGTTGGCGAAGCGTAGCTTGTGGGTGATGCTGCGAAGCCAGTCATCCGCATCGAGAGGCTCAACGGAATGTTTGAACTTTGGTGGATACAGCTTGACAAAGTTATTGAGTGACACCAGGTCATTCCTTGGCTGGCGTCGCGGTATTCTGCTCAATCCGCTCCACCAGCGATTGGTCTCACGCTTGTTGCGTTACGCCTCCATCATAACCCGGCCGAAGAAGGCGGTTAAAGGCAGATTTACATTCCTAGCTCGCTGGCTTCTCCCTGCTCCGGAGCAGTAGGGTTGTTCTTGGTGTTGACCATCCTAGAAACAAAACAACGGTTTAAACAAGGATGGCAAAAGTTGGCAAGGAATTGCGGAATGTAATGGATAACACGGAATGCGAGATGTTCATCCGTATGACATGGTAATATAGAAACTGCCATATATATACCAGCGTTCATACACACCATTCATAGTTTAGTACAAGCCGGCTATAGTACAACTACGGTGAAATCGCTACATCTCGCCGGAAGCATTCCAAACTCCTATACATTATTTTCTACACTTCGGAATTGATACACACTAAGTCACATTCCACGGAGTCACGCGGGGCGGTGGAAATACAACTATTACAATACTAGAGATACTACTACTAACTCGAGACAGCTCCGTAGTAGTCCTCATAGAAGTCACCTCCATACTTTGGAAGCTCAACATGATTATCCAGAAGCAGGCGGTCTGAGGAGCTTGTGGACCATAGGGGCTAGGATGAGGTCTTGGACAAACAAGCGGTGGCCTGCGGGGACCACGGGGTGGGGTGATGCCTCCCATCCGCCAATCCATCATGTCTGGCGAGCAGATCTCAAAGGATCTGATCCTCGTATCCATACATCCAGCTTACACTGGCCGGTGCAAACCCGAGTCAAAGTGGCCCAATAATCACGCGGGTGTTGAAAAGCTCCATTCTCAAGGCCCGATTCTCTTGGTCCTTATCCTCGAGCATCTCAGCGGTGGTGCGAGTTAGTGAGTCCTCTTATTGGAATCGGCATAGATGGCTGAAGATACCCTTGCGCCCACGGGAGAAGGCGGCATATAATGGAAGTCGGTGTTCGAAGCAGGCCGATCTGACTCGCATGATGGTCATCATAGAGTATGCAGCATCCTGCACAGCCATCTCAATAGTGACCCGAGTCCATAGGAGTGGTGAAGAGGCTCGGTCGATCCGAGGATATGAAGGAAATATCTGACAGGTGCGAGAGGTATTGGCTTTGATTAAAGTCTCGGAATTGCTCTTGACGGTGTATTCGGGATACCAGCGGTAACCCGTCTCAATCATAACCGGACTAAGATAGCGTATGCGGGCACATTGATGCATCTGGTCGGACGAACCACTTGGTTTTGAGCACAGTGGCCATCTGAAAGCACAGCCACAATGCAAAGACATTAAATTTCTAGGGAAAATCGGACAGACATAACATCTGTAAATGCTCAAGAGCAGATTTGAGACACTCAAAATCAGATTGCAAATCCACTCAACAACATCATATCAAGGTTCGGTTCAAGCGATAGCATACTAAAATTAGTAGAAACTGGCGAAGGCTGTAACCAACAATCCTATAAGTTACTACGGATTAGTAACACGTGAACTGATAGAGAGAAGAGCCTAGTCCTATACCCACGTAGAATGAGAAGAGGATGACTCAGATCAGAGGGCATAAGGTAAAGGAGTAAAAAGAGCCTTACGTCCCTCCCACAATCAATTCCCCTACATATAACTAAATCATTTCTAGACTCGACATCGACCAGTTTGGCTTAGCAAACCTACAGGCAGTCCGGCTCTGATACCAACATTGTCAGGACCCCGATTCCAAGTCACATTGACCGAGCCGGTAACACCTCATATCACTTTGCGGCTTCACGCACGGTATTCCCACGGGTGTCAACTTACCATGGCCCGGGACCGTTTGCGACTTTTGGCTCACGTATATGATAGTGTCGCTAGAATCCACATGACAGAGAACCTGGGCCGACATGGCTAGTCGTGAACCCAAAGCGGCGCTAACCCATGGGGACAGGCATACATGAATCACATCGAGCATGTCGGTCATCAATGTATGAATTCGGGCTGTAAGCTTTGGGCTATGAGGACTCCGGTATCCCGGGCTGTAGCGAGCTAAGCAGGACTCGAATATCACGCGTGACATTTCCCGAAGGACAGACATAGGAATGAAGTGAAACACATGCCGGCGGTGAAGTGTCCAAAGCAGTAGTGCTGGGCTAGCAGGACTCCGGTGAACCGGGCTGTAGCGGACTACTATAAGCAGGAAGCACTAGACTACATTTCCCCATATTAGAGGCTGCCAAGGATAAACAACTAGATTGCGGATCCCTCATACCAAGCATTTCAATCATACACACAATATGCCCGATATGAGTACATACAACATGGCATCACAACAAAACTCTACAACTCAAAGTACTTTATTTAAGAGGCTCAGAGGCCATACATAACTATATCCATACAGATAGGGGTCACATGACCCAACACTCAAGTCATACAAACATACAAGCACATGCGGAAGCAAACTAGTCAGTCTGAGACTCTAAAAAGAAAGAAAAGCAGTGAAGCCCTTCTATCTCTGATGGCCCTTCAAAAGCCTTGGATCACCACACAGGTGGCTAGTTCACTAAATCGGCGTCAAGGTCTACATAAAACCCATCGGAGGCGGTGTTGTCGTCAGAAAACATTAATTAAGCAAACATGAATACGAGAATTTTCAGCAAGTCTTACAGCAATCTATTATACATGCACATTCTCAAGAAGGTAGTGGAGTTATTGCACAAGCCAGCTTTGACTCTTGGCTAAGCTATCCTCGTGACACCACTTGAAAAGCATTTATACTTTACAGTCCGCTAATCACCATCACAATACTCCATCGTGGATCCTCTCTCGTCAACCCACGAGAGGGCCATCATGATACTCACCTATCTTGAGGCTTTTAGTAGTATCCATTTACTTGTCTATGAACTGCATAGGCGACCAAGTAGTCCTTTACCCGGACGTGGCTATTGAATAGTTTTATACCTGCGGTATACTTTGTCACACATGTTTCCATCACTTAGCGTCGCACACGACATGTGCTCGGCAGACTTCAGCGAAAGCCGGCGTGGGTGTAGACCACGACCTAACCAACCACACAAGTCTCTAATCCAGGTTTATCGCCTATTCAGGTTCCATCCGGGGAGTCCGGCGAGGTTTCCACTATGACCCCGAGCGATGTGTGCAGGGTTCCCGAGACACCAAGCAGGCGAATCGTTACATCGTGCCACGTGCCTACATAACAGCCCACCCCTAAGGTCAGCGCTGCGTCACGGCCTGACATACTACAAACACCGAAAATACTTGCAACTCATGGACCGGAGGGCAGAGAGGGTTCGGTAAGTCGGCGGGGTCATATTTAGGGCCCAGCGTGTGGTAGTAGCTGATCTTAAATCACACATACAGATCTCAGTTCTTAGGGATGGCCTCAATGAAACAACCCACCATGTACTCCTACATGGCCTCTCATCGATTCCTTTACCAAAACATATTCAACACTTTCACTCTCGAACCCGACAAAACCTTTCACTCCAGTTCATCATCCCGATGAGCCAGACCTGACACAACTCTAAGCATAGCAAGCATAGCATGGTAGGATTCACAAACATGGCTCAATCAACTCCTACACATGCTAGTGGGTTTCATCTAGTTACTATGGCAATGACAGGTCATGCAAAGGAAGTGGGTTCAACTACCGCAACACACAACAGTTTGAATCGCGTTGTCTTAATGCAGTAAACAAGAGCAGAAGCGAGAACATGGGTTTGTATCGGAATGATCAATGGGTTGCTTGCCTGATGTAGTGGTAGTAGGATACTGCCCTTAAGATGGATATTCGGGGTTATCCTCCGAGGCAGAACTTATCACGAAAGACACACCGAACATAAACAACACATGACAATATGCAACAATATGATGCATGCTATGACATGGCAGTATGAATGTGTGTTGGCCTAATGCAAGCTAGAACAAAAAGGAATGGACTCATTTGAATCAAAGATTCAAATGTTAGCTCATTTAACATTGCCATAATGGTGCCTTATCTTATTCTGCTTAAACAGCAAGGTTAACTTGTTCTGTCATGCATGAAACCATTACCAATGGATAGTTTGAATTTTTCTGATCAAAATTCATATATAAAACTTTGCATTTGGAGTAACAGATTAATTTCTATGATTTTTTGAAGTTTGCAACAATTTCTGGAATTTCCTGTGTACAAATAAAACCAGAAATTAATTATTCGCATTGATGTGTCGAGTGACATCGAGGGGTCAGCAGGCGTCGAGTCAACCTGACCCGTGGGTCCCGCATGTCGGTAGCTAATTAGACTTACTGATTTTGATTAAACCTAAACTAGGTTAATAAGGAGAGGCCCCACCTAGTCAACTATGTCGTGAGGTCAAACCAGCCGGCGGTGGAGTCAAGCTTGCGGCGTTTAGCCGCCGAGGCGAGGCAGGCGGCGTGCTGTGGGATTTGCCTGAGGGCTCCATTTCTCGCGGTGAGCAGCTACGGGCAGGCTGGTGCTCGCTCGCATCCAGCCGTGGTGATGGCTTGGTTGCGGAGTGGCGAACATCGCCCGGCGATGAGTTTAGCGGAGGCGGCTCGGGCCAGCTTCGTGCGGCGTGGCTGCGATGGCCTAAGCGGTGTGGCGCTAGCACCTACAGCCTCTCTGGCGAGAGTGTAGTGAGCACAAGCCCGTGACCAAATAGTCACGAACAGCGCCGGCGGCGTGGTCGGCGGCGGCGTTCGGGCACAAGAGGCGGCGTCACGGTATTATAGAGGCGAAAGCGAAAGCAGGGGAGGTTCAGCAGCTCACGGAAGAAGCCGCGAGGATGGTCGGCGTGCTCGGGAAGGCTCGGTGAGGTCGAACGGCAGCAGCGTCTGGCGGCCCGAGCTTGAAAGGCGGCGGCGGCGGGGATGATCAGGGGCTCGGCGTCGTGCGGCAGCTGGTCGGCGTGGTCGGCGACGACCAACTCATCCGGACACGGTGAGAGGCGCTAGGGCGGCGTTGGGCGTGGCTGTGGCGGCGGCAGCGATGGTGGCGTCTCGGGCGGCGTCGGGGAGGTGAGAGAGAGGAGCGGAGGAAAGGCGAGTGTCTGCGAGGTCGCGGAGAGAGAGAGGTTCGTCCCACACAAGCGGCTCGGCGAGGGGCGGCGGCGGCGGGCAGCTGCGTGCTTGCGCATCTTTGTGCTCACCATCGGCAGTGCTTGCCGCTGGCCAAATAAGCAGCTCATTGGAGGCGGTGGCTGAGGCTGGGCGGCAGGTGGAGTCTATTTGGGTGGCGCCGGAGTAAGCCTTTATCTTTTGTTTACGTCTATTAATTATTTCTGTAGGTTTGTTGCATTTCTAAAAATACCTAGGCAACTCCAAAATTCACCAAACTGCACCTGGTCCTTAGTTGGAATATTTCCAGCATAGAACATTTTAGTTTGGGATTATTTGAGCATTTGAAATATTTTATATAATTTAAATGCCCAAATTCAAATAACTAAATATTTAATCCGGTGACCTTAGAGTGACCTAGAAATTTGTGCATCACTTACGGTGGTTTAGGACCAAGGCAAGGTGATGAACATTTTAGAAGGGCATTTCAGGTTCATTGAAAATATTTTTAGTAAACCCTAGTTGGATTGAGGAGGGGTTACGGGGTTCTGTCTTCCCCATTTCAAATTTCGATGAAAGGTAAACATGATGCAACACTCTAATGCAAGAACTAACTAGGATGTGACATATGGTCGGGAAAACAGGGAAACCGAAAGGTGGGGCACACCCGTCGGGACGATGTAGCACAGACTAGTCCAATGGAGGAGCTGGCCCATGACCTCCTCGCCACCGACAACCGTTCATGTGCGTCGTTGGGGCCAACAATGGGGCGCAGCTCCAGCACCGCCTCTGGACACGGCGACCACGGTGAGCGACACACTCATATCGTCGCTAGACACGGTCGGTTTGAGTGTGCCTAGGGTGGCGTTAGTGCTTTGTGCTACGACCAGCAGTATGTTTGGTTCGTGCCCAAGGTTGCCCATCAAAGCATTGGGTAGCCAAAATTTTGGTTGAGTATTGGTTGCCCATGATTTGGCGACATTTAGCAAGAAAATGAACTAGAGTTGGCTAGAGTTCATTGGCATGCCAAAGAAATGGCAACCATCCAAACAAAGACCAATCTTTGGGGCATGACCAAAATTTTGGTTGAGGTATTGGTTGCCCATGATTTGGCCGACATTGGAAGAAAAATGAACTAGAGTTGGCTAGAGTTCGTTGGCATGCCAAAGAAATGGCAACCATCCAAACAAAGACCAATCTTTGGGTCATTACCAAATTTTGGTTGAGGTATTGGTTGCCCATGATTTGGCCGACATTGGCAAGAAAAATGAACTAGAGCTGGCTAGAGTTCATTGGCATGCCAAAAAATGGCAACCATCAAACAAAGACCAATCTTTGGGTATGACCAAAATTTTGCAAGGTGCACTTTGGCCACAATCCAAACACACCCCAACACCCGGCTCGTCGTGGATGCAGGGGCACGCGGCGTGTCCATGGAGTGGTATGGCGACCAACTGCATCCTCTGGACTGAGACCATGCGGGTCGTATTGCTTTTCAATGACATGCGGGGATCGCATTTGAGCAAAGGGCATCTCCAGCGTTGCCACGACTGTTGCAGCTGACTACCTGCACACCAAAGCCCTCGTCCCTCGCGCGCGTCGCGTGGTGCATTCCCAGCGGCGCCAGCTGCTCGCATTCATGCCATCCGTTCGTTTGTAAATCGTTAAGAGGCTCGGTGCCGAGAACAACCTCGGCGACTTAATAGCGCTTTTGGGCGCTGGCCTCACGAATGCGCTACTAAAGTGGCAATGCCGAGCTAACCTCCACACCATAGCGCATTGTCCTCCTACCTGGCACCACATCCGCCATGACCGCAAGTGCGAATGCTCTGCGGGAGAGCTTGTCTTCGGGGATGAAGCTCGAGGTTGCCACCCTCGCTCAAGTCGCCTCTCGCGACAGAATAAGCGGCGTGGCGGACCAGAACAGCGACCGCTGGCGGTGGCCATGCTCATGACCAGCGGCAGGAGCTGCCGTCGCCACGAGTCCTACTTGCCGCCGTCCAGCGTCCGGCACCGCCGGGTCGGGACTCCTCAGGATGAGTAGGGCATGGGGCGGCGGGGCATGGTGTGCCAAGCGGCGGTCCGTATCCGTGTTCTACTCTTCCTCGCGGAGACCGCACCTTCACTTCACGGGTCTTGAACCCGCCCGTACATAGAGATCGCAGATGGAGGGCGTCGGTCGCCGCCGTAGAACAGGTTTAGGGTCGGGTTTCTTTTATTTTCTGTCCTATAAAAGTTGGAAATGTAATGAAAATCTGTCGTGTTTGCATTAATCTCGGCGGTGTATACATATTGTGGGAGTACTAGCAAGATGCCCGTGCGTTGCGGAAGATCAAATCTTGTGGGAGAAATGGATGAGCGAGGAAAGCCTTATTGCAAATGTGGAAGAGTGCGGGTAAATTGTCATAGTTTCCTTCCTATCCGTTAGATATAGATCGGAGGGCCTATATTGCAGGATAGCAGGCACACCATCATTACCAACTCTGCTTTTTATTGAACGAGACAAATCTAAAAAACCCAACTAAGCCAATCTCCCGAGAATATCGTGCGGGAAAAAGACCGGCGCGCCCGTTTAAAACGGGATTACGGATTACTAGTAGTAATGTCGATGGATCGCGCGAAGCAACAATTTTTTGAGGCGAAGCACCTACTAGTTTAAAAAGGTAAAAAGGCGGTACACTCACAGCACTCTGTCGGCGATCGCATTGCACCCACCACGTTCGGTCCATCACGGCTCACACAAATGGAACAACGCTTGACTTGCCTCTTCAACGACACGTGGGACTGCACTTGGAGAAACCGACCATCGCCAAACTCCCCGCCCTCTGCCGAAAATCCTCCCCCACAAAAATTCCCCCAAATCCGATTCAACGCCCTTGACCAAATATTCCCCAAACCCCTCCCCTGTCCCCCTCCCCTCCGTTCGCTCTGCCAAAGCCGCCTTCCCTTGGCGCCCTTGGTAAATCCGAGGGGCCTTGCAGCGATCGTCTCGCTCCACGATGCGCTCTCGTAGACTGCCATCCTCTAGCGCCGCCACCTCAGCTACGTTCTTGTGGGCGCCACGTGATCGGCCGCCACGCCAGCACCGTTCATGTGGAGATGCGGCGGTCGGCTTCTCCCGATCGAGCATTCAAGGCGAGGCCCGTTCATGTCGGTGTGGCGCTGAATGTTAGCTGATAAGCTTTATTAATCTCCTTTGTTTGCGAAGTAGTTTCTTGTCAATCGCTCTGCTTAGAAGCTTCCTTGCCTGTTCTGCACTCAATCGCATAGCTGAGATGGCATGCCAAGGCGATTAGTTGCTAAAATATCCTGTCATATATTTATTGTGGCGTGGGTGCCATGGTCTAGTAGCGAATTTGTTAGGTGAAATAGCTCTATACCGTTTTATACTCGATCTTTGTTGATGCGATGGCCTTCGATAGTTCGATGGCTGTGTGCTCGGCCTCATTGACTGCTGAAACAGCCTTCCATAATTTAGCACTCAAATCTGTTTGCTAAATTAGCTTTACATATATTTCGTTACTTAGATCTGCTCGTCCAAATATCTTGCCATAGCTTTAGAAATCGACCTAGGTATTTTTTTCTGGACTTCATAAAAAAGCATATATGTTTTCCCTGTAACATCTAGTAGAAGAACTAATTTGTATGTATAACAGATGGACAGGACTTGGATAACTTCTGCTCGAAGATTCTCCGCTGCATATGTTGAGGGGGTTGAAAACTTCATGAACTTTATCGAGCTGAAATGCGATGGTCGAAATCAGATCGCTCTGCGTGTAGCAGTTGTATGAATTCAGTTACAAGACCCAGTCAAGCTGTGCAAAATCATCTACACTTGTATGGGATGTCGGTCACATATACTAGGTGGGTTCATCATGGTGAAGCTATGAGCGTCAATGTTATTGACTACGTGGAAGCAGCGGATCACCATCTTGATCTGCCTAATGCTCGGTGGAAGAGGAGGAGGAGGTGGTGGTGGCGGGCGATGAGTTTGACCAACATTGAAACAATGCTACGAAATGCTCGTGCATTCGTGAACTTTCACCTCTGAGAAGAAAAGCGGTGGGCCGCATGTTGGAACAATGCAACGTTGTTGTCACCCCGGAATAAGCTATCGGTATTCTCAGCTATGGTCACCTTTCTTGGTGAAGACATCGGCGGATGACCAACAAATCATTCGATGCGATGTTGGCTGCTTTCATAAATCTTTCCCGAGATCGTCGAGCTGCCACACACCTACGATAAAATGAAGAATTTCCTTCGATGCGGTTGGAATTGGATATGATATGATCCATGTTTGTAAGAATAATATGTTCATTAGGAAGGATTATGCCAACAAGTGAATGCCGAAATGCAAATCATCAAGATGGAAAGATGGCGATCTGTGAAGAGGATTCCTCATAATGTTACGAGACATTTTCCAATTACACCAAGATTGCAGAGGTTGTTTCATGATCTTTGAAACAAGAGAGGATGTCTTGTGGTTTTCTAGGAACCAGGAGTATAGAGATCAGCATGTAATGAGCCATCCATCTCATGGTAGTGAGTGGAAAAGCTTCATTGATAAACACAAAGAGTTTGCTGCTGACCGAGAAACATTAGACTTGGCTTAGCTTGGATGGATTTAACCCATTTGTACGGGCGCCACATATAGCATGTGGCGGTGCTTGTTATCCTTACAACATGCCTCCAAATGTACGCACCAAAGAATCAAACTACATGATGGCCTTGCTCATCCTAGGTCCAAAAAGTCCTGGAAAGGATTTTGATTTGTTCATGGAGCCTCTTGTGGAGGAACTTCAACAGCTATGGAAGGGTGTTCTCACTCGAGACCTATATAGCAGCCCACCAGCTGATTTCTTTCTGCGCGCTGTTGTAATTTGGTGCATCCATGATTATCCGGCTTTGGGCACTATGTCAGGGCGAACGACACATGGTTACAATACATGTGTTTGCTGTGACAGGAATCCGTTGTTATACGCAATACTTAGCAAGATCTTTTACATTGGACAGCGTTGTTTCCTTCCAAGGACAAGCCGCATCCTAGAAAATACCAAGACATGTGTTCAATGCAAAGCATGAAACCGTGATCGCCAAAGGCTCACCGTCGATGAGTTGCAAGTGGAATTAGAAGTTCAAGCATATTACACAGGAAACCATCCTAGTAATGGTAGCGGGAAAAGGAAGCGTGTACGGTAGAAGAGATTATTGTTTACCCGCAGGTCCACTTTGTGGGACTTGGAGTATTGGAAAGATTTGGATCTGCGGCATAATCTTGATGTGATGCACATTGAGAAAAATATATGTGACAACATTATCGGCACACTTCTTAACATTGAAGGCAACACGAAAGATACCTTAAAATCTAGGATTGATTTGACACACAGGTATCGAGAAAGGATTTGCGGTGCAAGATGAAGGTAAACCACGGGATATGGCACCAGCTGTATGCGTCTTGGACAAGGTAAAAGAAAAGAATTTTGCGAGGTCACATCACGTGTGAGATTCCCACATGGATTTGCTTCCAACCACGAAAGGAGAGTCGGTGCAGATGGAAACAAGGTACAAGGGTTGAAAACTCATGACTACCACGTCCTACTTCAAAGGTTTTACTGTTATCCTTAGAGGATTGGGCATACGACTTATCTGAGCGATTGCGAGTTGGGACAATTCTTGAGGAACTCTGCGGTAGAAATATCGGGATAGATGCTTTGGGCGTCTTAGAGACAAGATACCAACTATCCTATCGACCTTGAGAAGATATATCCTCCAGCCTTCTTTGATGTGATGGTGCATTTGGCTGTTCATCTACGATGAGGCACTACTTAGAGGTCGATGCAGTATGGCTGGATGTACCCTATTGAAAGCGGCTAGGCACTTTCAAGGGCTATGTTAGGAACGAGCTAGACCTGAGGGTTCCATTGCAGAGGCCTACATTGCTCTGAAGCGTTGACATTACGCTCAAAATACATTGAAACAGTGATCAGCTTAGCAAAGAGGTGGGTGAAGACAATCCGGGCTCAATGTTTTGATTATTACATTAGAGATTACGAGGGAAGAGTCGACAAGAGGACAAACCTAAAGATTTGGACAAAATGGTTTGGTATGTGTTGAATAACTGTCACGAGATACTACCTTATATCAAGTAAGTGCGATCTGCAGCTTATACATCGTAATCTACTAAACTTGCAGCACATTCTTATATATTTAGATGTTTGATCACGATCACTATGTTGTGCAGCATCTACAAAGAGGAATTCTGCCGCAAAATCCAAGAAACATTGACAAACTGGTTATGGCAGGATTTGCGAAATGGTTCAAGAACCATGTAAGCTTTTGAAGTGCTTTGTCAGTTTTTTAATATATTGAGTACATAAGATGATCAGCTTGTCTATTTTCTAACCATAGGTTAAGAAGATGGCAGTTGATGATGCCCTTTACTCACTAGCAATGGGTCACGATACTCGGGTAAGACATTATGAATCTTGCGTTGTTGGAGATGTGCGCTACAACACCCTTGCGAAGACGAAGGCAGGAAGACACAAAGCAGTGCCATCATGAGCGCGGATCGTATGACAAAGAGACAAGCTGAAATGTATGCTAACATAACGGACATTGTTCGGTTGCGGTATATCTCGATTCGAGGATCATCGGTGTGTGGTTACATTGTCTTGTCGTTGGTATAACCTGTTTTCCGGGATCATAAAACCGAGCTGATGATTATTTCAAATCCATCAATGTCAAAGGCGTACAGGACCAACGAGCCTTTTATTTTGGCAAATCAAGCAACATAGATATTTTTCTTGGAAGACACATTTGCATGGCGATGGCTGGAGAGTATTGCAAAGGTTTGAGCGGAGAGAATTCGTTTAATGAAGTTGCACAACAAGATGATGCTTACTGCTCTCGATGTACAAGATAACACGGATGTTCCTAATATCTTTGAGAACCATCACGTCAATGGCCGGCGAAAAGATTGCTGTCGTCTTTGTGGACATACAAGAGTTGATCAAGAAGAAGCCAGCGTTCGAGGGCGTTGAGGACGAAGAAGAAGATGACATCGTGGGGAATTACGATTCAGGTGATAAACATGGCGAAGATGTTGGCGCTGCTGCTGCGGATGATGATTACATTGCTTTTGTCATATTTTCACTGTCGAGAAGGCGTTTTTATCTACTATGTGAAATTGTGTTTGCTATGACAAGCTGAAACCTGATGAACATGTTGTTTAGTATTTTGCTTTGAGAACATCACTTGTTATGTATGCTGATTTGTGTTTGGTGATTGTATGACAACTAAAACATGATGACATTGTTATTTACTTGTACTCATATTTGGCTGTGGAACTTGAATTTGATGACATAGTTTGCTATTGGACTGCAATTTGCTCGACGTCTTCGAATGAGAACAAAGCTAACTCGACAGGGTCTCTGCTATTTATTTATTTATATGAGCAAAAGGGGATACCCCCTGATTTTCGTTAATAGAAATCATTAGATGTTCAGAACACTACGCCCAGCCTGTACACAGGTTTCATTCATTACTAGTTTCAGCAACGTGCTCATGTCGTAACCACCGAATACATCACGAGTGCTACATACACTGCAAATAAAGAGACAATCATCATACAAAGCACATCGATTTTGCCCATTATCTTCACAAGCTCTTTCATCTCCTCATTTCTGTCAAGGCCGTTCAGCAGCTGTTGCTAGGCCATGATCGGAAGAGCGCATCTTTAACCTACGCTCTGCATCTTCCTCTTCATCGTTCCTTGAGTTACTTGTCCAACACCCCAACCTGCTGGTATTGGGATTCCTCGGCTAACCAAATAATCAGCGTAGTTGCATTCCCCACATCAGCAACTTCCGAAATACAAATCACACGAATCTTCCCTTTTACGCACGAATCAAATTGGAAGATCATCAACAAACTATTAAAAAATCAGCAAGCTGAAAGCAGCGAACAACACTTAAACATATTATTACCCCATGATTCGGGCATTTGTAGAAGACTCGGCCGGGGTTGCGGATTGTGGTTGAGGCGCGACGGATGACTCTGTGTGATTTGCAGCGGTGGCACCACACCAGCATGGCGGGTTGCGATGAGCAATCGGCTGTGGTCTTGTGGCGGCGAGGTGTGATGAGACCCTGGCGAAGATGCGGGTGGCGACTTGGCGCATATCTGGTTGTTACTGTTGAAGAAGCGGTGGACGAGCAACCAGCGGACATGGTTCTTGGCGGAGCTTGATGCTAAGCGAGTAAGTAGAGAAGAGGAGAAGCGAGCGTTGGATATGTCGGTTTCATTACTTGCGAGTAGCATAGCACCATATATAGTCATAGTCTAGGTTTGGATTGAACCAGCTACGAGGAGCATGTCTTTCTTTTTCTAAAACTTCGGCAGCGTCTCTTTCTTGGTACACTAGCTTGTTACATGCGCCTTCCGAAGTCTTTGATTTTCTTTCCCTTTTTTGCGAGGAAGGAAGGAGGACAAAATTGAGAGTTCCTCGGACTCGAACCCAAGACCTCTCGGTTTGAAACCAAGGGTGCTAGTCACTTATGTGGCAAACATTCCCTGTGAGGAGGGCGGCGGGGCCTGCGCATTTTCCTCGCAATTTTCTTCCTATAAATAAAAAATTATGCTACTTGGTGTCCTCTTAGTCAAAAAACGATTGTGCCAACCTTGACCGTTGGATTGACATTCAACGTCTGTCGCGTCTTCCTCGAGCCGCCAAAGCCAAACCAGTGCCGGCGGGACCGCCTGCTCCCGCCTCCCACGGTTGGCTGTGATCTTCCTCGGCTCATGTTCATTCCCGTCCGAGGCCTCACCATCGTCCTCCGCCTTGGTTCGCTCGCCGCGGCGCCGAATAAGGAGATGACTATACATGGTGAGGATGACAGTAGGGACCCAGCTGCGCGCGTAGTAATTTTGGTTTTTCGGGACAGAGAAGAGTATCAATCGGGTTTGTGGGGGCCCCAGGCCCTCTAGCCCCGGCCTTTTATTTCATATTTTAGCACATTGACCAGCCAGTTTATTTTTTCCTTTACGAAAATGGCTAGCCAGCTATTTTGTTTTTTGAGAATAACCAACATAGGCCTACTTGCTTTTCTCGCCTATTGGTAAAATCTTTCAAGGCGAGGAGCGATGCATTTTTCCCAGAAAATGGTCTATAAGTAATAAGAAATGGGCTATAAGTAATAAGAAATGGGCTATACGTAATAATAAATGGGAAGTAAAATGAAAAAAATACAGCAAACAGGCAATTAGTTCTAAAATACTGTTCTCTTTCGGATTTTGATATTTTAAATTTCATTGTTTTTGTGCCGGTAAAATTTCATTGAATTTAAATTAAGGTATATTTAGATTTAAAATTAATTTGAATCTTGGCTAGAAATTTCGGGCTGTATACTGTTTGGGACAGATTTGGAGGCTGACTTGTGGTTCTACTAGGTTGATGTGTACTTTGGCTTTGTGAACTTAGTCCTAAGCGATTCTAGCGATAGTGAGGGTTGGATGTTAATCCAGCGGATGTCTTCTCCTTCAATATCGATCTTCTTGCTCGGCCGCCAAAACCAGCTCCGGTGGGACTGCACTGCTCCGCCTCCGTGGCGGCTGCTGCCTGCCTGACCGCACCGCCCACCCTACTTCATTGCTGGCAGGCCATTCCTCTACTCACCCACATCCTGTTATTTTCCGGCGATGGCGGTGGACGATAAACCCTCGTACTCCCCACGCGTGGGCAACCATTACCGAGTCTTCCCGGCTCCGTGGCGTTCCCTTCCTAGGCCTCTCCGTCGTCCACCGCCATGGTGCTCTTGGCGTCTGGTCAGCGTGGTCAGCGAGCGACATCCATCGGCCGTGGGTATGCAGCATAAAATAATGATTCCTCCACTGACAATTTGGGACCCATCGGAAGGGCCTCTGTATTCAGCGAAAAACGTTCCCCCGCTGACATGTCGGACCCACCGGCTATATCTTCGCACGCAAGGAAGGGCCTCCTTATTATGCACAAAAAATTGAATACCCATCCTGCTAGCTGGGACCCACCATACTGGGACGATGAATTGTGGGCCAACTAAGTTGACGGGGACGGAGGGCTTTGTCAACTTAGTCAATATGAAACGATTCTAGCTCGGTGATAGTCGATGTCCATTCAGCGACCGTAGTGCTTCTTCAACCTCTGGTCTTCTTGCTCCGGCCGCCCAAAGCAGCGCCGGTCGTGCCGCATGCTCCTGCCTCCGTGGCCGGCTGTCTTGCCTTGGAGGCCTCACCGCCCCTACTATTCCCACCGCTAGCTAGGCCTGCGGCAGCGGCAGCCTCACATCGCATCGAACCGGTGAACCCTCGTACTCCTCTCTGCGGGCTTCCACTGCGCGTCTTTCTCATCGCGTTGTCCCCTTCCTAGGCCTCGCCGTCGTACACCGCCGTGGTGCTCTCGGGCGGCCTGGTCAACGTTGTCAAGAGCGACTTCCATCGGACGTGGGTATGCGTGGAGAGGCGACAGCTGGGTCCACGGCATGACAAGGAAGTGCCTCCTTATTCGTGGAAAATAATGATTCATCCACCTAACAGCTGGGACCCACCGAGCAGACCCTTTGTATTTCATGGAAAAAATTTTCCCCGACTCTTGGGACCCACCGGCTTCATCTTCATGCGCAAGGAAGTGCGTCCAGGGCAAAAAGCGATTCGTCCCCTAACTGCTGGGACCCACCAGCTACACCTTCATACGCAAGAAAGTGCGTCCGGAAAAAAATGATTAAGCCCCACATTGCTGGGACCCACCAGCTACATCTTATGACGGAGGAAGAGCGGACGGTCGGGACCCACCTGGTCGAAGCGTCGTGGCGTTGTCATCTGGTGCGTGAATGTTATGCGTACATCTCTTGGTCGATGTAAGCGGCGCCGTGTCGTAGTAGAAACACGCACATGTTGTAGTGAAGCGGCGCCGTAGCATGTGCGAGGATGTACAGCGGCGAGTGCAAGAAATAAATCTGACCCGCGTATGTGTACATCTGGTAGGGGTCTGAACACCTTCTCGGCGCATACATCTGGCCGGGCTCGTGTACATTTCTGGGTCGGGCGTAGAAACATCCTCGTCGTCGTGTTCATGGGAAACAGCGGAATCGTCGTGTTCATGGGGAGCAAGGAATGCATCGTGTTCATCGTGAAAGCAGGCAGCGTGGGAGCCAAGCGGCGGGCGGAGCGGCGATGGAAAAGAGCTGGCGTGCCGTGAAGCGGAGAAGCGGTCTTGTGTTCGGCCCCACGTTATCAGCGAGGTCCTGTTGATCGGGAGGGTGTGGCGTGCCGCCAAAAGCGGAGCGGACCTCCTACGGTGAAGCAGGGGCCCTGTTGATCGGGAGGGTGTGGCATACCGCCAAAAGCAGACGAAGCGGACCTCCTACGGTCGAAAGCAGGGGTCCAGCTGATCGGGAGGGTGTGGCGTGCCGCCGCGAGCGAAACAGACTTGTGTCGAAGTACTACTGTCGAAGCAGGGGTCCTGTTCATCCGAAGGGGTGTGGCGTGCCGTAAAGCGAGGACTCCACGGGATCTTGTTCATCTCCACGTCGACCTCCTCAAGCCTCCACGGGCTCTGTTCATCCGGCCTCCACAGCGGCTTCTCCACACTCTTGTTCAACCACCCCTCCATGGGCACCCCTCCACCGTCTACTATTCATCCAGCCTCCACCACACCACGGGTCCTCTTCATCCGAGCCAGCGCCACGCTCCTTTGTTCATCCAAACCCCCAGCGCAACACTCACTTTGTTCATCCCGGAGGCAGCATCGATTGGCTTCGGTTAGAAGCGATGGCGAAGAATCGCTCAATCGGGTTCGATTAACAACCATCGATCGATCGCTTCGGGTTCGATAGCAGCGTAGTGTCGGTGTACTAGAACAGGGGTACCCTAGTATCGAACTTGTGCGCAGGCGGTTGCAGCACCCAGCGGCAAAGGCTTGCGGGTGACCGCCAAGGTCCTCAAAGTGGTTCCTTTGGAGCCATTCAAGAACAAAGTATTCAAGCCAAGGAGACAAGGCCCGGCAAGAGGAGCTTGCGGAAAATAACAAGGCATCTCAAGGAACTTCCGGATGCGCGCGTGTCGGCAAGGCCACAATGGCGACAAGCTTCCGGACGCGACAAGACGCGACCGCAGCAAAGGCGCTTGCGCGACAAACTACCACTCTGTACCCACGCTCCGGCACATCCACCAGCGTGTAAGCCACAGGACCTTTCTGAAGCGGCAGCGTGGCAAAGAAGCTGTGCGGACCAGCGGTCTTGTGATGGCAAGCGGCGTGACAAGATTGCCATCGTGGCAGCGGTGGCGTCCCCTGACAGTCCCTTTTGCACTATTTGGGCGGCGTGAGCGGGCATTTAATGCCTTTGTCCCTGCCGTGCAGGTTAGGTATGATACTGCTTTGTACATGTAGTTGTACCAACCATAATTCCTTTTCCATTTTACC